>BGPR01004872.1:56426-99053 GCA_013235015.1 Araneus ventricosus
AAAAGTTCAGCAATATATCTAAATTCCAAAAGCAGGAAATATTTTTTCAGGAAGTTCGTATAGCATTGTAAAGCCTGCGATGCTTTCTAAACAAATAAAAAAGGAAATACAGCAACATAAATTGGAGGAACCTTGGCTTATTATTCATTTAGTAGTGAAAGATTTCGAGCTTTTCTATTTTAGATAATATATATTTACTTAAGAGCAGTCGCAGCATGTTATCAAGATAAAGAAGCGACTGAGGGGAAACGCAATAAAGGTACGCTTCGATTTATCATCAAGATAAACATCTTCTCTTTCCAAAGCACTTTCTTTCAGAAAGGGTTATTTGTCTTGTATATAAGTATTGCTTCTAATGTGTTGGACATATATATTTCATTTCTGATGGTGTGCCATTCAACGCTTCCTTTCTGTATAAACCTTTCGAGGTTCTTTTATTTCCAAAAAAAACAAAACAATAAACTCTTTCTTTCTTCTTATTTCTTAGCTTTACAGGAAACCATTTCTGTCTGTTTTATAAATATTATGTCTTGGAATCTCAAAGATACGTTGAACAAACACAGTTCTTGAAATCGAGATTTGATGTGTATATCTTTTCTGCAGTATTTTTGAAACTTTGGATGAGAGTGATAAAAGTTATATTGCTTATTATTGCCTTACAGGCTTTCTGTCATCTCTAACTCTCATTAAAATGCATTCTTATTCTTTTAAAATTGTATTTCTCAATCAATAAATGTATTTCTTAACAAAGGATACATCAAAATTCACTCATTATCTCATTAATTCAATAAATTTTCAGACATTTCAAATGTTATGATAAAAAGTATTTAAAAAATACTTTTACTTGGCTCTGAATAGAAATGTTTCGTGTTCCGTTCTCCGAAAAATGGTTTCAATACCAGAAACGATGTCCTCTTTCTTTTGTATCAATACTTAATTGTATTTTTTTGTATCAATAAGCAACTCTTAACCCTAAGTCTTAGTAATATTCCTGCTGATTAATGATAACAATTCATTTTGTATGAAGACTTTCTAGTCTGATGATACATATCATAAACAAGTATCACAAGAACGTAAAAGGCATTATTTACGTTCTTGTGGTGTATTTTATATCAAAATTGCATCTACTTTAGTGTAATGTATTTTTGCACAACCATTTCAAATTACAACGACTTATTTTTTTCCAAACAAACCTTTTGTTACTGTTTCTAGACGAATACTAGGAAATGTTAAACTAAATGAAAGCAAAGATGATTATTATTTTCACTTCAAGTGATTAAATAAAATGCGTAAATGTTATTATTAATGAATAACCAAACATCGAGTACATTAAGCTGTCACCAAATGATTAAATTACATTATTAATTCTTTAAACAATGACACGAAAGTCATAAAAATCTATTTCAGGTTGCTACGTACTATCAGTGGTATAAGTTCAAATCTATAAATGCATTAAAAAAACTTTATAATAGAATTTAAAAAAATACTTGTCTTGAAAAATGAATGAGATTCCTTAATTTTTGAATATCTGCTATTTCAAATGAATCTTCGTTTTGTCGCAAAAGCGATGAGTCTTAAAGGAGATTTTAAAATATATCTTTAGTTTGAGAATCATCTATGATTTTTCTCTAAAATATCTTTCTTTTGCTTTCCCCTTATCCATGTCAAAAATAAAATGTGTTTCACAACTTCTAAGAAAACTTTATTACCAGAAAGTGAGTGGTATATACTAAATGTGTGAATAAGGATAATGGAAGATGAATATATTCAATAAAAATTATTCTTGAGATAATTCCTAATTTACTAAACATAGCCGCATTTCGTGAAAGAAATAAAGATGATCATAGTTGTAAATACTTCATCTCATGAAGAATAAAAAAATCTAATGAACCAACTAGTTTTGAACTAACTATGCCATTTGACAGTCTGTTTTTACGAGATAAAAAGAAAAAAACTATAAAATTCTACTTACACTGTACATATTTCAATGAATATATAACGCAAGAATTACCTACATAAGCCTTGTTCCTATCAACCTGATTTTATTCTCTATATGATAAAGTGTTAGACAACTTTTATCGGGTAGATTATTAAAGCAGATCAATAGGAAAAAGAGATATCGATTTCAGATAAAGTGCATCACATTTACAACTAAGTTTATCGATAAATTATCAACTGTTCAGCTCAGGAAATGGCAAAAAACATAGCTAATTGCTACGCTTTAGAAATCCTTCAAAAGATCTGTCATCAGTTGTAATAACCTCTCATTCAGTAAATGATTGATAAAATTAACGAGGAGAGTTTGCACTCAAAAGTTCTCGAAATCAGGTTAACCTAAAAATAACTTGAGAAACAAGTCCTCTCGACCGAAAGATTGAACAAGGCTTACGCAATGACTGTGAAGTAGTTCTTCTATGCCTTCACTTAAAACAAGAATCTGTTCATCGAAGCGGATTCTTGACATTTGAAGAGTCATTCATTTTAGGGAGACCACTCTTTTGGAAAAATCTGAGTTTTTGTGAAAACTATTATTCCGTTGAATGCTCATTAGAATATTTTTTCTTGCTTTCACTTAGGACGTCAATCGATATTTAGAAACAACTTCCACTGGAGAGACTCTTTTGCATTTTTGCCATTTTATTCTGCAGTAATGATTTTTCAGAAGTAATTACTGCTTCTTTAGTACTGCATTTAAATAGACGGTAGATATGATGGAAAATAAAGTTAGAATTCAGGGCGCGGTTTAGAATTCGATTATTGATTCTTTTTTATATGCATTTATTATCTAAAGTACTCATCACGTAATTAATCATTTTTTCGGATTTTATATCTAAAACAAGCTATTGTATAACTGTGAAATGCAAAATTACATTCCATTTACATATGGTATAATTATTTTAATAATAGTGTCAAAAAATGCAATCCTTATAAAATTATTCAAAGAAAGTAAAAAACCAAGAAATATACTCCGAGATAATAGAATTAAACAAACGAGGAATCCATTCTAGTCCACTTTTTCAAGGGCTATATTCGATATGGATTCAAATTATTTGGGAAATGTTTCTGTAAAAAGTTTGACTTTCGTCTAATAAAGCTTTTCTAGCCTGAAATTTCCGAATCAAAGACGAACAAGACAAGTAACCAGCAAAAGAACTTTTTAAAAGAACAAACAAACATAATACAGATAACAAGATTGATTTAAAAGAATATTAGCCATCGGACTGTGGAGGGCAGAGTTAGAATTGAGTAATTGATTCCTTTTAATACGTTTATGACTTAAAGGAATTGGCAGCAAATTAAATATGTTTGAATCTATTTTTTTACTCAAACTTGCTATCATACAGCTCCAAAATGTGAAATTTCGTTTCATTTATAAGTTGCATAACTGTTTAAAAATATTTCTGAATAAAAATAGAATGCTGATAAAACTTGATAAATCATCAAGTTTAAACTCAATTTTATTAGACAATCTACCAAGTAACGGAAATGTGGAATATAGCTCTGAAAACAATGACAACCAAAATTAATAGTACATAAAAAGCTACAAAGGATGTATTAGCGGTGAATGAAGAACTGGTATTTATAGGTATTGTAATGCAATAAATGAGTTCTATAATTTTAAACAACGTTATTTTAATTTCCATAGTTTCGTCATATAGAATATCTACTGTTGGTGTTGAAAATTACATTATGTTCAGATATACTGATAACATTTAAGTGCAGTGGTAACAAATTTAGGATTATGGTGTTGGTTCTAATCCGACATGATCAAGTCCATCATTCAAGGACTCACTATAAGGGGGGAGTGAAGAATCTTCTGTAGGTCAAAGCAACAGTAAAGCATTTACTTATCAACTGAAGTACACCTCTGATTCAGCTCCAATTCCTAAAGTTAAGTTTTATTTCTGGATGTCTTTCAGGAAAAATTGTGGAAATTTGTATTTTGCTCAAAGTGAAATCAGGGAAACATCCAGCAGCCGGTAGCGAACAATTCTTTGCCACAGCACAAACCAGTCTAGTAATTTTTCAAGAAAGTTGACTAAGAGCAAAGTCAGAGGATCGAACTCTGTGCTCTTCTTTCTTTCTATACAAGGTTCTTCATTATACACTATTCTGCGAAGGTTTCTTTTCTCATACAAGGTTTTTAACATTTCCATGTCTCAACCTACTAAGCCACTTGGGGATACTTAACTTTTTTTTAGCTGCACATAATTTTACATTTCGGAATCATCCTCGTACCACCAATTTCAGTTGACCAGTGTACAACATGGATTAACTTTTTTTAAAATGTGAATTCAATGCAAGTTAAAAAATAACCTTGACTACTCTTTGATTCCTCATGATATCTGCCATATCGCAGTGGATAACAGAATTTCATTCCAACTATGCTTGTCTCACTGTTTTAAATAACAGACAAATTACAAATATTAAAGAAACTTCAGGAAGATCAAGTTGCTGTATTCGTATTTCAGGATGATTTCGGTTAGTTTTCATTCTGCACTATTCCGAAATAAGAAACTGACTGGGAATTTTGCTTTAGATTAATTTGCATTTAGATTGATCTGGAAATCGGAATTCTCTTATATTTGCAGTGCCTAAACACTTTGAAAAGGAAGTATCCAGTGACACAGCTTTTTGAAACTTCTAAACAGAAAGCTAAGTCAATAATAGAATTAATGAAGAAGAAAGGAGATACAATTGGTATACATTTATAAGCGTATTAAATCACAAATTATATAGTTGTTATCATGAAACTGTTCTCGGAAAAGACACAGAATCTTCGCCTTTCTTTTAAGAGTTGACAAAAAAAAATTTAATGGAAATAGAAATTTCAGATTTTCATCCAGTGAAGTTAAGTTGTCACTAAGAGGCTTTTCCAGCACTGGGGAAAAGCCAGAATGAAAAACCAGAAAAACACTCTGTATATAAAATCAAAATTAATGTCCGATTTGGTAAGATAAAAATTAATTTTTCTGAACATATATTTATAAAAGTAATTCAAAATTCTTGTGCACTTGATACTTAGGTACTTTATGACAAAAAGGAATGAGAGTGCTGGTATGCTAATTTACAGTAACTATTAATCAATTTACTTGCTATTGAAAAAAATGTTTGTCATATTTTTCAGTAGTGCAAATTATCGGTGGTTTGCAGAATTTTCAGAGTTAAATTACAAATAACTTGTAGTGATTGTTTGTACCATCACAATCAGCATCTCTCAAGAAATGCGATAATATTGTTTGAACATTCTATTCTTGTAGTATTCCAACCATGCATTGTATGTGCAACGAGCAGAAACAGACATGTTGATTATCAAGAACTCAGTCGAGTGATACAAGGAAATCTGTGAAACTGTGAGACGATTGCCAAAATTAGTGCATTCCTCTTATAAATAAAAAATACATTATCTTATGAGATAAGATATTTTATTAAGACCACAATATTTAAGATTTTAAAATTACATTTCTGTATTAAATATGTACGAGGTTCATCCAGGAAAAATATTATTTAAATCTCGTAACATTAAACAAAGAAAGGGTTGTATTTACAGATTAATATTGAATAGAATGTACAAGAAAAAATAAGTTTTTGCTATTATAAAGCAGATAAAAATTAAATGAGATATAATTTCAAAATATGTTCATCTCATTTTTTAAAAAGTTTTTTTGTCAGTCATTAATGTTACTTAATTATCTACTTAAGAGAATTTTTTTAAATATTAGCCTAAATTCAAAATGCGATTATCAATTTTAATGTTTCTTTTCTATTTCTAAAACGGCAATTCAACATAAACCTACCCACCTCTTTTCGCCATCTAGTTTTCCACTATAACATGTTATGAATACCAAAATAAGAAATTTTTCACTCAAAAAACCTTGAAAACAATCAAATCATTCCGCGAAAAGAAATGGTATGTATGAAACCCAGTTCTTCATTTTCGCACTTATCTCTTTGTTATTGCAGGAACTTGTGCTAATTGTCACCTTCTACTCAGAGTCCAAAACTCCATCGAAGTTCCTTTGTTCCTTCAGCATTGATGATGAGTGCTTTATTGGATTGGCCATTATATATATATTTTTTGTTATTTTTTTCGTATGCTTCGAATTGATAGCTCTAGATATTTGAACTATAGATCAACAAATGCTACGTAAGGGTAAACATTTGACGGTACCAATTCCACTCGTTGCTTCGCTTCACTTCTAGGCCCCTTTGAATGTGTATCTGGACTGGTATCGATGTCTCCGGAGATCTTGGAATAGTGTTGATACAAGGGTAAGTTTAAAATGTCGTTCAATGAGATATTGATTCCGGATGAAAAATCTGCGCCTAAATTTCCATCTTTTTGTCAACATGGTTCAATTTCGGGGTCAATAGATAAAAGTTTATTTCTTGTTGCTTCAGTGTTACAGGAAGAATAATTGCATATTCGGTGTTCCGTGAATCATTTGGGTGGAAATGACTGTGACTGCACGTTGCATGAAATTTGTAATCAATTCAAAGTAAGTTTATTCCACACTGGTGAAAAATTGAGAAAAAATCGCTTATCACAACTGTATGAATTTCTTTCAACAATTCAGTTATTTAAAGCTGCTTCTGATATAACACTGAAATTCTTTTTTAGTAATTAAAACATGTGTAAATGAATATACAACTATCTCTTTGAAAACATCATGAGTGGATATTTTTATTTTTGCTAAGTCCGGCTGGAATTATGATAAATAAGAGAAAATGCGCTGTTTTCTTAAAGCATTCTAAATTTAAAGAAATAAACAAAGTATAATATTCGATTAAATACCTGGAATTAACTATTTTATTTAATTTAAATTGTTTCAGTGATAGCTGATGTGTATATACAAAATTATAATGTCATCTAATCCATTAATATGCACAACTGGGTCTGAAAAAAAGTGCTACAATAAACTAAATGCATTTCATATGTGGGAAAAGAATTTTTGATTTTTCAACAATTTCAGCTTCCTTTGTGTGTGAAAACGTCTATCACATTTCTTAGAATGACTTATTATAAATTCAAATTTCATGCATAAATTCAACGGGAGTATTGCCAGTAATAAATAAATTAAAACTCTGGATTTGAAATTATTCTTAACAGATGAGAGTTTTAAGTCAAATATTACTTTAACCCATATTGTACCAACCATTGAAAAAATTAATATTTAAAAAAATATTAAATACGTGTTTCTCTAAGCCTATATATACACTGTCGTATTGACATTATTTGTGTCTCAAATCAATAATCTGTTGTATATTCGAGCACACAAAGAACTTCTTTAGATATCACGATGGTTGCTTCAGCTGTCAGAGGATATGAGAGGAAGGGGTTGTACGGAGTTCAGGAGTTGCGGACTCTGGGCATTCCGACGGGCAGTTTTGTGTCCCCCTGTTTGCTGGGCCAATGACATGCATGGAATGTGAGTGTAGGAAGGAAGGGAGAAAGTGAAGAAGGTGGTGTCGGGGCTTCTGGAGGTGCGAATTCGCAGTGAAAAGACGTGGGAGAGAGAGCTAGAGAAGAAGGGGGTGAGCAAGAAGTGCTGATAATAAACGCTCAATTACCGAAAAATGCTCGTAAAACTCGTCTGAGTTGTTATAAGTAAAAGAAAATAGGGGTTATCCCTATGAGAGGTAGTCATGATCAATATTGCAGCAGTGAGAGAAGCCTTTATGGACTTGATCTATTTTCGGAGCTGTAAAGTCGAGGGGGAAATGATCCTAGAGTAAAAGTAATTTTGAGCGAGCTTTCCTTCGGGTGAGTTTTATTTCGTGTTGTCCCACCAGTGCCGACCTGGAGTTCAACTGTAAACTAACTGGGAGATAACCCTGCGGGAGACCTACGACATCCAGCGACGACCATACGTTTGACCTAGTCAGCAAGGAGTATCAACATGAAGAAAAGTGAACCCTTTTTTTCATCTGATCGGACAATGATGCCCTTTTGTATAATTAGCCCGTAAACACACTTGGACTGGAATGTTATGGTAAAGCAGAACTATCATCGAAATTTCAGATTCTTTGTTTCTAGAATGTACTCTTTAGCGTTGCTTTTTTATAATGAATAATGATAGCGTCAGTATATTGTGTCTAACCTTTTTAATCTTTTAAGTGTGAATGCCATGATATCCAAATTTAGTGTATTATAGGGGCCCCAGTCCAGATGTTATTAGACATAGTCAATTGTATGAATATATGTTAATCAAGATATAGTAATGTTAAAATAAAATAGGATTTTATGTTCTAACCTAGGTGTGTTTATTTCATGTGTATGTATCTCTTAGTGATAACTGTCGGGAAAAAAAAGAACCTGGTAAAAAAACTGAGACGATCGTAACTCTATGTGTGGTGTTCAGTTTGTTCGATTTTACGATCACGACTATCAATTTTAAAAATTAATTCAAATTACTGCTGAGCACAGTGGCGTGATGAAGGCCCTGGTTTCTTCATTTTCAGGCTCTTAATTTTAAATCGAAAGAGTGAGTGAAGTAGTGCGTCAAAAATTGATGTGGAAAAGTTCCGTTCTACCTATGCGTCGTCTGATGCCAAGGTCCATGGACTTCTAGCTGAAATGTGTGAAGGAGAAAGCCAGGCTGAATATACTGATCGAATTCAAGGAAAGTGATGATTACTTCTTTTTATTTTTTTTCTTTCCTTAGTAACTGGCTAAAAAATCTTGAGAAATTATATGATTGGGAGAAATCTTAGTTGCTAAGACTCTTCATCCTTTCAGAAAGAATTTCGATATTGAACTCTCGCCAAAAAACATGTTATATATCCGCGAACTTATGCTTTTTTCTTTCAGGTGCTTGCGAGCATGTATATGGTAGTGGGATTGTGAACTGATAATTTTTATAAATCAAAAACATAGCTGATGACTGATTTTAAAGTCTTTATTTGGTGATACAACCTTTAGATGTGACCTTTTTTCCTAGTGATAGTTATTTATGTATTGTTATTTTTATGAACTGCGATGATGTGTAGTGTAATCTAGATAGGTTTAATATATGCATTTAACTACTTTTATTTTAAATGCTGAGATCTCAGGTGGCAAAATGTTGTTATTTCCTATGAGTCATATTTAAATGTTGTGAGCCCAACTTGACTAATTATGTAGAACATGATTAACCAAGTAATGCTTAATAATAAATATTTGTTTAATCAACCATTAGTCTCTGAGTTATACATTTTTAGAGTTCGAGAACTTGAATGCGGTAAATACCTGAAAACTTAAATGTTAAAATTTTAGAGCTACAGTGTTATTGCGAAGTTTAATTTCGGTAATTTTGAACTACTTTTATTAATTTTATTATTTCAAGAACACCGCACATCAAACATTGTTTATTCTATTTTCCTCGTATCCGATTCATCAATACTCGAGTGTCGCTCAGTGTATCGGTCTCTAGAGGTAAAATCACTAATTCCTTGTGTATGTTGTCTAAATCACCGGCATCTAAAGTCCACAAAAAATTCAAGTCTTCCTGCGCAGTTAAAAACTTACGAGACATTTTAAAATTGTAGCTTCAAAATAATTTTCAAAATAAAACAAAATCCAAGCATGCGAAAGCGGGAAAAACTAGGTCTGCATCGATGAATTTCAAAATACTGCATGAGCATCATGACTCAATTCTTTGAGAACAATTGACTCCAGCCATCATGAGTGGTCATGATATGCACCCAAGTGCCTGTCAGACAGACTGCTGGCGCCTGTATTACTTGTAGAGTTGCAATCTTTGGAATCTTCTCCATTACTAACTGATAGGGGTTAGGAAGTAATTGATTTTACCATCGTCCTATTTATAGGACAGTCGAAAATGTATGGAAAATTGATCTTCTAGATCATTTAAAGGGGTGATTTGTAACTTGTATAAACGTATGTAATATTAACTAAACAAATGTATATGTATGTTTTTCTTGAAGGTCAAAACTTTAAAAAGCTTGTGTATTGAAAATGTAAGAAAAAAATATGCGAATATCGCCATTTTAAAAAAATTAATAAAAAATATGTAACATTAATTTAAACGTGCGAAAAGGGCATATATATATATTTAAATTACTCTTGATTATTCTCACGTCTTTACTTAGAATTAAAATATTTGTGGCATCATCGCGGCATGTGGCAGTTTCTCGAGTTGTAATTGCATGCAGATAGGATCCACCCTCTTTGTGATGTCACCTATCGACCAATAGGAAGCAGCCTGTTCGAGTACTTAAAGACTATAATTACTTCTGTTCACTATCTTCTTTTTTGTATCTTCCTGGAGCTAGCGTGTTTAATGATGTTATGACAATTTAGGTTTCTAATTTAGTTGTTCTATATTAAACTTGTTATTTTATTATTAAGTAGTTTGTGCCACCAGCACTGTGTTTCTCACAATGGAGTACTCCTGATATATATGTGGAATCAGGCATGAGAGGTTGAGAAGCTGAGTAGTGTACTAGTTAATATGTGTCAATCGTACTACAAACCTAATACCTCGGCGACTATCCCAGTAAATCTCACTTCTACACATGCTGTTAAGTTAACTTGACCTCGACGTAGGCCTAGAAGTTACATATTCAAAAGAATTTATATAAATGCCACTTGTGTTTGCTGTCCTATTTTTAGGAAGATGAGGAGATATGGGTTAAATTTCTAGGATGACATAACCTTTTGTTTGTTGTCAATAAAAAAACACATTCGTCTAATTTGAATTGTTCAGACTCTCTCTATTTTAACATTGTGTGTGTGTTTATGTAAATGTATTAATTCAAGAGAGTATTTTTCATTTTTAATGAAACTCTGAAAAATAGAGAAATATTCATTAACTCAAAGAGGGCAAGAAGCAAGTGTTTGAAATTAAACTTGCCATCTTCCCTCTCATCTCTTTATTACCAGCAAATACTTGCTCAAATACTGCACTTCATCTCAGGATCCATAACGGCAAAGAAGTTCTCTTGTTCCCTCTACACTGATGATCAATGCTTTATTGAATTGGCCATTACGTTGCTTCTGTTATTGTTCCGGCATGCTTCAAGTTGATAGCTCCGGGATATTCTAACAATAGATTTGCGGTCACTTGATGTTGCGTATGGGCAAACATTTGACGACCCCGATTCCAATCAGTGCTTCACTTCACTTCCTGCCCCCCTTCTGCCTGGGTATCTTGACTGGTATCGATCTCTTCTGACACCCGGAAACAGTGTTGATGTAAGGGTAAGGTTGGGAGGTCATTCAATGAAATTTGGATTCCGGATGGAAAATGTCCACTTGAATTTCCACTGTTTGGAAATCAATATGGCTGTGGTTTGAGGTCGATCAATGATAGTTTGTTGCTGGCCGTTTGAATGTTTCAGGGAGAAGGTTTTGTTTGTATCATTTGGATGGAAAATACATTTATTTATAAGTCGTATGAGATAGTTAAACAATGCAAGAGTGCTTTTTTTCTGTATTGGGGCTTAATGAGTAGAATATGGAAAAAGAGTTTTCTTATAGAGAAATATTCTTCAGCAGTGAGTGAGACTCCATTATAAAAAAAATATGAAAATTATAGTGAACTAATAATCCGATATTTTTTTAATAATTCGGAATATTAATGTGATATCCTTGCACAGATGCATAGACAAATATTTTCTAACAAATTAGTAAGCGAAATAAAAAGTATCTTGTTCTTTTAATTCAATAAAATTAAATTTATTTCACTACTTTATTCCTCATTTTTTTTCTTGCCTTTTTTCTTAAAATAATTGGATTTTTTAGCTTACCATTCTATGTAGCTTAATTTGTCGGAATAGCTGCGGTTTTTGTTGTTGTTATCTAGTGAATGTTCTGTATGATCAACAAGAGATTTTCATACAGACTGTGGTTTTTGACTCAACTCCTTACATCAGAATCTGAAGCATTTACTAGCAAATACTGGAGATACAGAACTGTTTACAGGAAGCGAATGATGGGTGGAAGGTATAGTATTTTAGTATAATATGCATTTTCATTTTATGAGATTAATGATATTTCAAACTCTGTACATACAGAATCTAGCTTATGACTGTTCAAAGGTGCTTTTATATATATATATATATATATATATATATATATATATATATATATATATATATTCTGGGAAATTAGTGCTTTTATAATTAATATCTGGATGGTATATTTGTTTGAAAAAATATAATAAAGAAGACGATCCACTAATTAAGAAAATCCGTAAGTCAGAATGTAAAATACACCAATTTTCGGCTATGTTCAGACCACAAAAATTTTTGTTAATATACATGCAGATATATGAATAATTTTTTTCGTTTCAAACGCACTACAAACAGAAAACGTGGCTACTAGAAACAAAATGTGTTTCAATAAAACTGTTCTTTGATGCGAAGCCTGATAACGAATGTTTCGTTATTTTTTCTTCTATAAATTCACAAAAAAATAGGGTAGTAGGAAACGAGCGGGTAATTTTTAAATATTCAAAGCTTTGAACTATGGACACGTAAGTAGAATTAACTTTTCAGTCTACTTTTGATTCAGCTATTATTGCTGGTTTGAAGAGGCACATGTGTGAATGCTTTTCTAGTTTTAACATATCCGAATCAAAAATCAAGAAAATATTACCGAAACCGAAAGCAAATTTAATCTAATTCAAAAAATATTTCCGTGAACTTTATAAGTGGTATCTTTATCATATATTCTTTATTTTGCATCCCAAAGTGAATCTAATGAAAGTATCACCATGAGAGAATGAATTTAAATTTTTAGTTTTCACTGCATGTTCTGTTCAATTTACCTATTGAATTCAAGGATTAGTTTTAATTTATGGAAGAAGCTAATTTTTATATTTCCTTAATTTTAATGTGCATTTTATATCTAATGTTCATTTAAATTTTAAATAGTATCAGTAATTTAAACTAGAAAAATATTTTATAGCGTTCTTATGACATACAGTGGAATCGGAAAATGATATTTATTGGAGATACACCTAGCTGATTTCCACGAGCAATAAGTACATCATTAATAGTACTATTTATTCTTCTAATTTTTTTAAATATGCAAATAAAAACATTTAAATAAAATTTAAATTTACTTATCGAATAAAATTTTCAAAAAAATTTCATGTACTCATGTGGAATAAACTGAAAATAGATACATTTTTGTGGTTCTGAAATAGTTTTTTCAATTATTTCCAATATTTTTGTGTAAAAATATGAAGGAATACTTTGATGATATTATGATTAACCTGAAATATTAATGCCCAATAGGCAAGACATGCATAGATAAATATTGGATATTTAATGCAAAATAGAATTTACAAGTGTGTGTGTGTGTGTGTGGTGTGTGTGTGCTATTCTGATTCTCTTCGTTTTAAACTTGTTTACTAAATGTGTGGTTTCTCATGGAAACACGTATTAGTTTTTTTATTGCGATGGGTTGTATTCAGATGGTTCATAGAGCAACTGATGATTTATTATATTTTTTCAGTCTAAAATATGTAATTTTGGTAATTTATTGGAAGAATCAGAATGGTTTTTATTTGACGAAAAATAGTTTTCGGAAACGAAATCAGACCACATTTTTACTAACCCTTTATTTACAGAATTCATTTACCAGCAACTTTTCCATTTCATTTTGGCATCATTAGATACGTTTTAATGCAGAATAACCCCAGGAAAGATGAAAACACTTTTTTAATTATATGAAATAATTTAATAAATTTTATTAATAATTAAAAAATTTAATTTTTTGCTTTCAACTGCTAGCTGTAGGAAATAGTACATTTCTCTTGTTCTTGTGAATACTGTCAGGAAAAACGGTCGAATTACGAAAATATAAGCGTGATTAAAGCGATATTTTTAAGTACCGTCGAAAAATAAAGCGTTAAATCAACGCTTATTTTTGAGAATACTGCCCAAAGTATTGATTAAAAAAATTTCTGTGAAATTAATTTTATATAGACCTTATTAAAATAGAGATATCCATTTTTTTCTCAAAAGAAAAATATTTATAAAAGCCTGTTCTTCACCTACGGCAAAAACGCATTAGTAAAATATTTTTAAAAAGTTTAATAAAATTAATTCAAAAGATAGGGCATCTTAATCGTACTAAAAAAACCTTGAAGCATTTTTTTAAAAAAAAGTATGATAACAGAATGCTATAATTAAGATAAAAATAAAACAAAAAGAGAAAATAAATTATTTCTCATAATTCTCACAAATCCACCAAAAATTATGTTTCACCGTACATTATTTTAAGAATATAAAGATTTATAACCTTCTTATATAAAATTTCGCAACTGAGAAAAAGAGCAATATGAATTTTAAAAAATTAAAATGAGAAAGACGTTTTCATGAAGTCAGATTTTTACCAAGTACAGAAATTCTCATTTGAAGTGATGTGTTCTGGTTGATTCTGTATTATAATATAACTGTAATTTTCTGGAAACCTAAAATATGACCAATGAATTTAACTTTTATTTATTTTTTTCGCGAGATAAAGACATACGTTGTGAATAATACAGCTAAATACAAGTTGTCGTACTTACTTGGAAAATAATGATAAAAAAATCACTGAAACAATACAAGTTACAAAAGGTTAAAAGTGTGATGAGCTTCAAATATAATTTTTTGTCTCACACAGCAAGCAAAATAAAAGAATTCGCTTGCCTGAATTTCTCGAATTACCCTCAAGAACTCTTATCCTTTTAACTCTTATCTCAAGGATCGTTTTTTATTAGTTTTTCGAAAATTGAGATTGAGTGGTCCTTATTTTCTGAAGATCGATGGCGTAAAGTAAACAGCAGGAGGTAGGGTGGAAATCCTCCATTATTAAAGAAATGTTCAAAGAGTGCATAATACTTGAATGGAGGTATTGAAATAAAGAGCAAATAATTCGTTCTATTTCTTTTTTGGAGTTAAAGAGCTGTAAGATGAAAAAAAAAATTTCTTATCAGAATCTTATATATGAAGCAATGTTTGATAAAGTATACCAATGATTACAAATGTTCAAAAGTTCAATCAAAGCATATGAACTTTGAAAATTACATTTTTGATATTTCATTTAAAAATAATTCATAATATTTTGTAATTTACAGTTTATTACCATTTCTAATTTATCATTATATTATCAGCTTACAAAACGTTATTTTATTATCGTTACAAAATGGCTTCTGTATTTTTTAAAAATATTTTAGAGAAGAATGCATTATAAACATTTCATTTACATTTTTATATGTTATTTTCTATGACATACTTAGGGCATAAGTTCAAATAATTAATGAGCCAAATGTGTTTGATGAATTATTAGGGCCTATAATGGCTTACTTATCTGCACCTACACAATCTTATAAGTTCGAGATTACAAGAGTAAAGTATAAAAATAGTACCAATTTCACACATTTAAAGAAAACGCTATCAAGACATATTTATAATTAAACGCACGCTTCGATACGTTCCTAATTGTTCAAAATTGAACTTGTTATGTTGCAAAAGTTCGAATAAGACTCTAAATCACAACTTTAAAGCGTTTTGAAAATGCTTATTTAATTTTCTAGCCTACCTGCAAACGTTTGTAGTATTGAGATGATAAAAGCCTTTTAGAAAAATAGGATAGTCTACGTTTGACTATTCTGGAAAATTATAACATATAGAACAAAATAAGTATTAACAAGTACGAAAAAATGATATTATTAGCATTTTATTATTTCCTTGCATGCAAGTTAAGATTGAATTTAAAGCATAAATTGAAATTTAAGAGTTTTTCATTATTTTAACACTTAAGAGCTTTGGATATGTTTGCATAGTAATGTTGTGAATATATAAGTTACAGGCATGGTCTCTGCTGAATATATCAATCATAGACATATATACTCTGCGAAGATATGTAACTAAGGAATTAACAAAAGGCAAAAAAATATTTTGTTATATCAAAACACAGTGGATGTAAAGCAGCATAAAAAGTATTAACCTTTTAATTGTTTATGTGAATTCAATAAAAGTGAGAATGTATTCATTTCACAGATAGTATTATCTGAAAGAGATGTTTAATATACAGCATTCATAAACATTTTCATACGTGTTACAGACAATTGTTGTTTAAGTATAAATAAAATAACATTGCAATATTTCCATAAAATCCAAAGAAAGAAATAAATTTTAAATTACATTTAATTCAGTCTCGAAGTCGGCATGATCTGCGTAAAAATCAATATTCGTAAGCTGACAAAAAAACCCCTTATAAATGATAATTCTCAAACACAGTACAAAAACTCACTTCCAAAGTTAGATGAGAAAGTTTTATCTCTCTGAAAAGAGGAGAACTACATAACTTTCAAAATCAACAAAGTCATCTTCCGGTATCTTTTTCCTCGCAGGAAAAAAAAGAAAGGAAAGCAGCCGGAAATGAAATGAAACGCAACCGCTGACGAAAGTTTCAGCTGTGAAAATAACGCTAATAGATTCATTAGAAAAGAGCTATCCTCTTTTAAATCGATTTTTCATTCGACTTCTCGAGTGGCCATTAAGTCTCCGGGTCACGTTGCGGGCTGGGCCTCTTCGTTTTCTTCTTCAGTCATTTGAAGCAGAAGACTTCTGGGGCCGGATTACGACAATTTTCTTGGTGAAATCGTTTCGATTCGGTCCGCAGGAAAAAGATTATCCCCACAAAACAAGAACAAACGATAACGCAGGGTGTTTCTTTCACTCTAATCGAAACGATCTTACCATTTTCATTGTGCTTTCCGCGAAGATTAAGGAAACGAACGTCTAAGGTTTAGGACACCCAGTTTTGCGAAAGTAGAAAAGTCTGTGACCGAAATACGCATTCTCTTCTTTAGTTTAGGAAAGCTATTAAGAATAATAGCCAATTACCAGGAAATCAAAGTTCAGTTGTCTCTTTTTCATTGTATTGATTTGGTATAATTTTATATCATTCATTACTATTGTCTATTATTTGACTATCAAACCGATACAAATAAAAAAAGAATAATTTCAAAACTTCAAAATGTGCTCATTTAATTAACTTGATCTATGAAAATAATCTTGAAGTTATTCAAACATTTGCTTTTGCTTTAGTATTAAGAATATATCGGATACTCTACAGAAATAGCAGTTGAAATTATAAATAGTTTGTGCTCTAGAGAAATCCAAATCAGTGAAAAGATTCTCTTCAAAATTTACTCACAAATATTATGAAGAGTAAAAAGAAATTTGAATTAAGGTTTCGTGACAATTAATTAAATTATTTATGATTTTATTAACAAAAAACTAATTTTTCATGTAAAGAAAAGATGTTTTACCTTTAGTGTTGCCACTCTTATTCAAAGAAATTATTACAGAAATTTCTTATAATTTTATGTCATTGCCTCCGAGTTACCACTCCAAATGTTTAACTAAATTTCTGAACATTCTTTAAAAAGATATATATAACTAACGTAAATAATTATCTTTCAGGAGTTTTAAAAATCTCTTGGAAGTATAAGTTATTTTTCGGGAAAGTACAAAAGTTAAAAAAATTTCAGTGCAACTGTTATTTTAAGTGTAATTGAAAATAAAGTTGCAGGAGATATATAAGAGGATTTCTTGTATTATATTATTTTATATAAAAGTATTTTAGATAAAAATATTATATATATTATTAATGTTTATTTATTGTTAGAATTCAGTCTAATATTAATATTAAATATATTTTTACTTTCCCATATACGACTTTTGCATTAGTTAACCTTCAACAGTCAATTTGATATGTGATAACTGTAACATTTTTATGTTACATTTACTTGGATTTCAAATTTTGTTCACAGATACTAAAGCAAACGGAAGATTTTGGTGAAGGTTTCTTGACAATCCATAGTTAACTTTATCGACATTTGCATACAAGTATAACTCATTTTTCGACTTTTTTATTACAAATTCTAATTAAAGTTTTAATTTTTCTCGATGTGTAATGTAATAATTTTACGTAGCAAATTTCGTACTTTTAGATAATGAAAATTTCACAATTTAACATAGTAACATATAATATTCTAAGGCAATATATGACTAAGATGGAAAGAGTAGTAAAGAGAACCAATGCAATGAATTTTCGCTAGGGGAAGTTTTAAGAAATGCTGCAATTAAGTGGTGGAAGGACAAAAAAGATTTTAAAAGTGAAAATAATAAACCACACGTATTTGAAAGCACGTAAAATGTAAAAAAATAATAATAGTCAGTTTTGTTTTTGTAGCAGATATGTAGAGAATGATTTTAATTTAAACTTCAAATTGTCGGTGCATGGATCTAGGTATATTTTCAAAAATTCAAGACTCGTTTGATACATTTCTCCCTTACTAGAGTGTACTTACGAGACCTTTCTCTGAATAATCAGAGATAAAAATGCTACAATTTTAAATAATTAGTGTGCTTCTTGTTCCACTTGAAAAAAAAATTTAAAAAACGACAAGTCATGCGATCCCAATGATTCAGGAGAAATGCTACAATTAAATGGTGGAAGGGCAAAAACGATTTTAAAAGTGAAAATAATGTGAAGCACGTGAAATGCAAAATAATAATAATAATCAGTCTTGTTTTTGTAGCAGATATGTAGAGAACGATTTTAATTTAAACTTCACATTGTCGGTGTATGTTTTCAAAAATTCATCCAGGTATATTTTCAAAAATTCAAGACATGTTTGATACATTTTCTCTCTCACTAGAGTTTACTTACGAGACCTTTCTCTGAATAATCAGAGATAAAAATGCTATAATTTTAACTAATTAGTGTTCTTCTTGTAACACTTGAAAAAGAAATCAAAAAACGAGATCATGCTATCCCAATGACTCAAGAGTGGGAACACCTTGACGAAATCGGTAGTCTCTAAAATTCACCCCGATGCAAATAACGCCCTCTATCATCAAAATGCTGCACTAAGTGGCTAGATTCCTCGCTAAACAGCTTTATTTGATTCTCAATATCAGTTCTTTATAATTCATCTGTATATATCATGTACGGCGGAATCAGTGACTTCAAATAATTTTTATTCGTGTAAAAGGCACTCCAAGCTTATAAAATACTAGCTGATGTACCCGACGTGTCTCGAGGTAGAAATATTTTCAAGTCTAATTACTTATAAAAAGTTAAACTTAATTAAACAGTTTTTCGCTCTAATATCTTTCGTAGATTTTCGTTTAACCTCTCCAGTTTCTCTGACTTCTGAGCAACTAAACTACTCTCTTCTTTATACCCCCGTACTTTGAACCAATTCGCACGAGTCTAGCAACCCCTGCAATTTCATTTTTTTTAACACCAATAAACACATTATTAAAAATTGCTTTTGAAAACATTTTCAAAATTTAATTAAAAGTAAACATGAAATTAATGGAAATGAAAACTAAATTTTTGAACTTTAAGATGATGTTAAAAGGGCTTTTATGTGATAATATGTTCCAAAGTGAACATATTATCACTTTGGAAAATATGTTCCAAAGTGAACAGATTATTACGTAAGTGTTATACGAAGTAAGTATTAATGAAGTGTTACATGATAATATGTTATGGGGAGAAAGTTAAAATTTAGGGTTATTTTTAATTAATTAAAATTGTAATTAAAATTTTGAAAAATTCTTTCTGAATGAGCACCTACTACTCAAGAAGCAAACACCTGCCAAATTTCAAGTTTCTAGTTCTATGGTTCTGGAGATTTCGTGATGATTCAGTGACTGACTTTCTCTTTTATAGATTTACAAAAAATATCATTTATGTAATTTCTGCTTTCAAAATTTATATGCAGGCTATTAAAATTTAACGAACACTGAGGTAGTGACTCAAAATTACATATAAAAATGTGTGTTATTGTGAATAGTTTTGCGGAGGTCTTTCACAAGCTATTTAATAGAGTAGTAGAAGATGCTTACTATTGTTACTTGGCTAAGTTTTAGAGACAAAATACGATTATTAAAGCATCAAAGTCATTTTGAAATTTATTATACTTAAGTGGTGATAGTCAAAAAGTGATTAGTTAATTGAACATTTTAAATTCGTATTAAAACTAAGAATTGATAAGAATTTTTTAAACAATTTGATCAACAATAAGTTAAAGAAGGAAATAAAATAACTGCAACGAACGTAAACAACAAAAGCAGAGACATTCAGAATGGGTTTAAGATATTGTTATTATACTCTGATGAATCAAATCTTTATTTAGTCTTGTGGCTGATAAAGAGAACAATTTATTCAGATATTTATTTCAGGAGTTTATTAGGAGACAAGAATCGATTTATTCACAAATAAGTAAGAATTCAAATTATTGGTAGGTAAAAGTAAATTTATCTCAGATGAAAATAACTATTATAGGTTTACAAAGAATGAATGAAGCTTGTAAAGTTATCAGGAAATATAATGATTTGATTAATGCATTTTCTAATATATGAAATACATTTCTAAAACAATGATCTTTAACAAAATATGGGCAGAAAATATATGTAGCAATTTTATACATGCATTGATATCTATATTATTTACCGGACTACTTTCAAAATAGCAACATGCATTCACCATATTTTTTTTCAAATATTTGAGAAGTTGAAATAGTATATAATTGTAGAATCTATAATAGAATGTAATCAAATTTAAGTTGCTGAATATATTGCGAAATGAAGAAATAAAAAGAAACAAGATGGTTTCAAGAAAATTATTTACATATATTTGTGATAATTTTCACTTTCTTTTTTTCTAGCAGGAAAATAAAAGATTTTGATTGTTCAAACTGCAGCTGGAAAAACAAGTTTGTACAAAGTGCAGTTGGGAAAACAAGTTTGTACAAAGTGCAGCTGGGAAAACAAGTTAATTCAAGACAATAATGTCATTATGATTTAAGGATTGTAACTCGTTTACATGGAAATGCAATTCTAATTTAAAGTTTGAGAATTTATTTTTATCTCTTCTTCACTAGTTCAACCAAGCAATTTGCAAAATACGTGCGAACATCCCATTTCCTAGACTGATGAAAATATCCAGTCATCAGGATTTCCACTTAAAGAGTAAAGTGCTTTCACAAGCATGTGGAATGCATAAACAGAACGTAGGAAATAAATGACGTCCATCTGAGTTCTCTGATCATTTGCAGCAATTTGATAAATATCTAGTTTACATGTTTATTCGTATCGCAATAAGTTTAGAAATCATCAAAATCATGTTTATTGTAACATGATTTTGATGCATGCAGCCAATTTGATTTAAAGAATTAAATTGGCTTTAATCTTCTTGCTTTTACAGATGTTATTAATCTTAAACACAATTTTTGGCACATAACTTTGTATATATAAAGAATTAAACAGATTGCTAATTTTTATTCATTGATGGGCATAGTTAATTTTAACAATATGAGGGAGTGATATTTTGACAAAAAAATTGCAGGAGTGACCCAAATCTCAACACTGCCCTCTTCAAATTCGTCACATAGTACGGCAGTGTACCTACACAGAGTTCATTCCAGTGTTGGCAAAGGACTGAAAGTTATTTTGTGAGCACAAGCACATAAACGTATAAGCAATATAGGATATCATGAGCAATATAGGATATTATAAGCAATATAGGAACTATAATTTAGGGTCAATTTATTGGAGAAATGAAAAAAATGTATTATTTATTTGATAAATCACAAAATAACGTGCCCCATAATTATAGATATTAAAATGCTTTATGAATAAATTTTAAAGTTTAACAATCTGCATTAAATGATTAATATTTCATACTGTTTTCGTTAATTTTTGTCACTTCAAGTGCCAAATTTTCCTTTGAAGTTACTAAGTTTTTATTGAATTATCGAGACAATTCATACCATGCTTTCTCAGTCGCTATTTTAAATTGCTTGCTCGAAAAATGTCAACTTCCATTTCATACACTTTTCGTGTTAACTCTGCTAGTCTTTTTGATTTAATGAACTGTATGCCCAAATAAAATTTATTCAGACGAATTCTAGACAAATAAGGAAATTTTTAGTTGCTTATTGAAGATGATGCTCCCGAATCGAGACATCCAAGGAACACTAACGAATGACAGTCCAAACATTCTTACTGAACAACCGCCAAAACGGCCTTGGGGTTACTATTAAACACAATCTTTATAAAACAGACGCCAACAAGCTCTCTCCACAAGTTCACCAGAGAATTAAGATCTGAACTCAGTGAAGGAAAGTCCGTGACATAGAGAGTTTTCTGGTGAAATCACATTTTTATCGAGTTAGATTTACGAATCAATGTTTGGCGTTGTTGAAAAACACAATCGGTTTCACCCGGAAAATCGAGTACAGATGTCAAATGATGCTCTAACATTTTCTGATGGTCCTTAGAGTTCAAATTTTTATTTTAAAAGGCCAAGAACATTTGGCCAATAAATTTAAAACCATTCCAAGTCATTAATAATCTCTTGCCTGGTTGTTCAATACAAATACTCTATTGTTCCTTATTAAATCATACAATTTTTATCCACAGATTCTACGTGTTATGGAGGCTTCATGTTTTAAAATCTTGCATCCTTCAGGTGCATCTAAATGCCACTTTTTCTCATTGCTTTAATGGAAAGACATTTGCCACCGTAATACAGCATATTCTTTATCATAAATTGCTCTGTTTTCCAATTCCGTCCTGCTGTTTTACAGTGAACTTTCAAATATAACCCCTTCAATATTTTCTTGAACGAGTCTTTCTTTTAGAGTCTAATTCTTCTGTGAATCATTTTTGAATATTGCTAAGATTAATATCATTTTATTATCACGCAGAAATGTTATCTCCTGCTTTCCAGATCATCTTTTATTAGAACATTTGTCGAATTTTTGAAAAATTCTATAAATACCATATGAAATTACAGAAATATCTTTCAGGTGTTTCCTTTTAACTTACAATTCTAAAATTTATGTAACCTATTCTTTGAAATATCTTTATCTCTTGACATTTCCAATAAAATATAAAACATCAAGTAGAAAAAACTAGTACTACTAGTAGTACTAATCTAAAGCTATAAAATTTACAAAAATCTGGCGATACTTATTTAGACGAACTGTTAATAAATAATAATCACTAAAATGATGATTTTAAAGAACAGATAATAATTTAAAATATTTTTTCTATTTAAAATCAGGCGATGTCTATATCTATGGGGCAGGCAATAATTAAATTTTGCGAATTCCCAAACCATTTTTAATTATTTCTTGATATTTTAAAATAATAAATAATAATGAATAATAATTCCGATTAAATCAAGGAATAAAAACAAACCGAATCATTTATACAAATATGTGTATCAAATTTTAGCATGGAATGCCATTTTCGACCTGTGTCTACATTTTATGGACAAGGTGTACTACAAATACAAAACTGTTGACATTTTTTATTGCTCTACAGATCTAAGATCTGAAATTTTTAATACACTTAAGTAATTCCTTAAATTATGAATCTTCCTGTAGTTCAGTTAATAACATGAAAAATTCACCATCGTGTTGCTTGAATCTAATTAATTAGAACATTAATTAGATTAAATTAATTAATTAAATAATTAATTACTTATTCCTATTTTTTAAAAAGTTTAATGCATTTTTTCTTTATATTAAAAGAAAAAAAAATTTTTTGCAATTAATTTAAGAAAAGTAGTCTTTGTTCCATCAAATCACATTTTTTACTCACAGTCAAAAAATCATAGAGAAAAATATTGAATTCAGTGCTTTTAATACACAGTGGTTTATTTTTTCTTAGGAAAATATATTAAGAATTATTTTTGGGAAAAAATTTAATTTTAATTTAGAAAAATGATTTATTTCTTTTTCTTCAGTTAGATTCTATTCCCATGTTCATCAATTAAATTTGAATTTGTATTCTTACACTATTTCATAAACATAGCAGATTAAAAAAGGTGTAAATATTTTATTTTGAGGTGAAATCCCAGTTCAGCATAATAAAACAAAGAATATTGCTAGGACATGCAATTTATTTTATTTCTTAATAAATTATAGGTAAAGCTTTGAAACATTCAAATTTTTTTTGCTTCTGTACCTAATATTTTAAAAGAAATACTGAAATTTTTTGTCGCAATGAAAAATGATTGTATTCGTGACTTTTTCGAAAAAAATGTAATTGCATTGTTATAAGAAAGATACAGTTTACTTTTTTTACTTGTTAAAAATAAATTAGCTAATTTAATGTGTTTACCTTTCATTTTATAATTATACTTTCAAGAAATATCCGTTTTAATGTAAATTTTACACTACCTGAAATGAATCTGTGATGTATTCCTTTTTATTTCTATGCGTCTGTCTCAATATATGTTACGAAAGACAAATAAATTGCAGACATAATTATATTCCTTACTATAGCAGATGCATTTGTATAACTATCCAAGCAAAAAAATTAGTTAAATATGGCTAAAAATTTAACCAAATTGTTTGTTGCAAAATTTAAAATAATTTTTGTAAAAATTCTCCGCTGCATTTAAACAAAATATTTCAATAAGCGTTTAAATTTTTTCGTGGAAATTATAAATTCTTTCAAAGGAGAAAAACTAAAACATTTTTAACTCAATGAAAGTTGGCTTTTGTTAACGATAAGGTGGCAAGAATGATATATAAAAAGCAACTATGGTTTTACATAGTTATTTTTAGAACACATAGTGTTTCAGGCGATAGAGTTTTAATTTCGGCAAAGAAATAAAAATTAAATTATGTAAGTAAGTTATTTCTAATTTAAACACAATAATAATTTTTTGTTTCTTTCATATCCGATGTATTTTATATTTTCTGTTGAGAAATAAATTCGATGTATAGTTCGAATTCTATTTATTGTTCCATAAATTAAATCTCTTTTTAATTTTGGAACTAACAGATTTACAAAATTATATGTATACACTTGCGCTTAGTGTTGATTTTTCACTTCTTGACCTCCGTGATAATGACCTGAATTTATAGGATATATGTTTATTCCGTTTTACGACTGAATTAAGATTTTGATGATAAACAGGTACTTCATTCAACACTCACAGGAAATGAAAGTTTTGGATGGCCTTTTTACTTTTTGCTTGTCTTATATTAAGACAAAAGGTTAATAAAAACAGATACCCTAGCTGTTAACTTGAAAATACTTAAATAAAAATTATTGTGTGATATTTTATGTTTTGCCCTTCTGGACATAATGTGTTTTTCACTCTCTAGAAATTTTGGGATTACAGAAATATTCCATTCTTGCAATTAAAATAATATGCTGCAATAAAGAAATTCATTACAAAAAGAATCATGGAATGACTGTAGGTTGATTAACCTTGCGAAATTTTTTCAGAAAACAATACCATAAAATTGTAATTAAAAGTAAACCGGACGACAATAGATTCAATGCAGTTTGCATAAAAAATAGCAAACATTTATTTTGACTCAAAATGTCTAATTTACTTGATAGATTAATATTTTTTAAAATAAATTTATTTTACCCAAGAAAATCAATGATAAACATTTTAATTATTTAAGGAATTTAAAAAAATTAATGGATAAATTTATAATTTTATGAATATATTTGATCTGAGAAGATCAGGAAATAAACCTTATTTATTATTAAGTAGAAATAATTGACATGCATTAAACATTATGAAACATTTTAAAATCATATTTGGAAGCATATTTTCTATTTTAATTTATTCATAGAATTTTTTTATTACTTTATGCTTCTGAATTGTATGTGAAAAAAAATATATCCACCAAGAAAGCATTTCTGTTCCTTAAAATCTTAGCATCTGTTTTTTTAATACAAAATTAACAGTGCTGACTGGTAATATTTCAAAAGATAAACTGTGAAATATTTATCTCATTATGCATACTTTTTATTCTAGAGAAGCAAAAAAGTTGCTAGTAACTTGATGCTGTTTTTTCAAAAATTAGAATGCAATTTTGTTAGAAGGATTCATTAAATGGAATTGCTTCATATAAAGTTTTATAGATCAAAGACATTAATTTTAATTTAAAACCCTGATCATGAAACATATCCATTCAAATTGGCTTTCACTTATTTTTCTCTTTTCAAAGCTGCATACTTTTTGAAGTATAATTTTTCTTCTTTGAAAATATGTCTTGTATTAGAACATGTTTGGTTGTTGAGAATCAAATAGTTTTTGTTAGATACGTTTTTTTCCTCCTTCAGTGCATTATTTCAATTTAGCAAGTAAATTTGAAATGAAATATATCAATATACCTATATGAAGAATGAATTCCAATAAGTCTAATGGCCTGATAGAGGATATGCGAACGAAGTAAGTTCTTTAAAAATTAAGATTTCCATCTTTCAGTGTCACTTAGTTAACATTTTTTTTCATTCATGTATCACATTAATAAGGGTCTTTTTTAAAGGCAAAAATTATACAGACTTTTTATTATTTGAATCTATCCGAATACTTTTTCTAAAATTTATTACATTCGTTTTTGGAAATAGCATGCATTTTTTAAGTTTTGATTATATTTGTTAAACACAAGTGTTTATTAAGTTTCTCGGAACTGACAGAAACTCTTTGAATATTGAACTCTCATAAGAACTTATCTGTATTCACAAGATCATAAAAGCAACAATCCGTAAGAACTGTTGAAACATCCGCCATAAGTAACCGATAACTTATCGGCTATAGGAATTATATCTCTCATTCACCAAAACCTCATATCGCATCGGCTGGCGGAAATATATCTCTCCTTCACCAAAACCACATATCGCAATCGGCTGGAAGAAATATATCTCTCCTTCACCAAAAACCTCATATTGCATCGATTGGAGGAATTATACCTCTCCTTCACCAAACCACATATCGCATTGGCTAGAGGAATTACATCTCTCTTCACCAAAACCAAATATCACATCTACAGAGAGTTTCTCTCTTTTCAACAATTGCAACATACGTACCTCGTCAGCTGTAGAAACATCGTTTGCCTAAGCTCTATGGCTCAGAGCCGTTTCGTAAATGGGCAACTTGTCTACCACATTTCTGAAAATTTTTCATTCACACACGGTCGAGGACTAAGGACATGTCTACAAGAAATATACTGCAAATATATACATGCCTGGTGTTAGAGTGTTTATAATTCTATCACCTCTTACGTTTATAAGGAATTTTATTTTGATTACTCTTTATATGTAAGTAAGTTCTCCCCACACTAGGTGGGTCGAGCATTTGTAGCCATCATTATCTCCCCATCTGGTGTGGATCGAGCCAATGTTTACCACGCAGCTCTGTTTTGATCTCTGCCGCTGTTCGGGGCATAGTTTGTAAAATAGTCAATTCCTTCAGCGGCTTATTTTCAGGCTTACATCCTTTAGCTAGGCCGGAACGCTGTGAGTCCTAAATAAATAATTATACATGCCTGAGAATAAACACAAATGCCTGAATTTCGTTTTAAATTTTGTTGAATGAATGCACTGGAAAAACTGAAATCAAAATTTTTATTTTTTCATTCAATTATTGCCATTCATTCATCACTGTGAGAATAACTGCCATTGAGTATTTGGGAGTAACATAGTATTAGTTAAATGAGAGATTGATTGATGAAAAGAAAAAGGAATTTGAATATTAATTAAATTTATTCGAATGCAATTCATCGATTCAAATATAAACTAAAATCGAATAAATGTCACTTTCATGTTTTCATACTTAAATTGTTTTGATATATCATGATTCTCAAACATATCTATTATATTAGAATTATTAATCACACTTGCAAAGTTGATAGATAGTATGAGCAGATATAATTTAACTATTTATACTTTTCTGGATTAATTTCGAAATATAAAATGTCAACATTAATTTACTTGAAACTTTACTTATTGTCAATACAAGCAATCAATAGTAAATTTGTGAATTTTGTGCAATTGAATAAGTTCTGATCGAGTTTCGGTATGCAGAAGCATGCAGTGTCTAGCTAGAGTTGAGGAATAAATGGTTTATTTATTTAGAAGACTTGCTCAACAAATATTTATTATGTTTTTTATCCTAAATTTCGTAGAAAACCTAAATAAAATTAATTTATGAACGAAATTATTTCGACAGTAAGCAACTGAAGAAGTGACAACAAATTTAATTTATAATGAAAGGGAACATTCAGCCCAAAATACGGGATTATATTCCTTACTATTTCTACGTTTCGAAACCTTAATGACCTGAAAGTGAGATTTTTGGAAACTTCGCAGTGCTTTCAGGCATGCACTCACTCGCAAAGAGTTTTTGTAAATAGTTTTAGTCATTATCATTGTCATCAATGATTCTTCTCTCACAACTTTGCTTTGTACTCAAGTTGGCTCCTATCCAGTATTTACTTTCTGCCCTATTCCTATGTTATCGTTTGATTTTTTTTAAGAATCATTTGATTCGCGTAAATGTTGTATCCCTTTGGGAAATGGAAGAGAAACATCATATTTTAAAATTTTCTTGAAACATATTCCAAAATCCTATCAGCACATTTTTCTTTATTTTTATTAAGATAGTACTTTCATTTTATGCTTTACTATCGATGTTTCTAACCAAAGTTGAAATTATAACTAAGTTAAATATTTCTCTTTAACTTTTTCAACTTTGCGTGAGATAATTCAACGCTGCGCCCTCACACATAAACAAAAAATGACGATGTTTTTATATGCTATATTTTATAATAAATGAAAGTAAAAAAGGTATTAAAAATTCATTTAATGTTCAATATTTTTATGTTCGTATTTTAGCACAGAAATTAAAATTTCCCTCAATGTGTTTTCCAGACGCAAATTTAAAATTATTTAATATACTTATTCCCAATATGAAGGCAATGCGGCTCAGTGGCAAAATTTGGAATCGGGAGTGAAAGGATTGCAGGTTAGAGACCAGATTCCATTGAATATCCAACGTGCTTTTAGTCAAGATCCACGTTTAACCTGCCGTGGGTATCTTTCTAGGGTTGTGGTTGAAGAGAGGATGTTACCTCAGATGCCGTCCATTTCATACGATTGAGGTTGAAAATTTTGATGCTAATCATCGAAAGCCCTAGTCTTACATCAAAAATGATTCCTTTATCTGGAAAAATAGCCACCCAAAAATCATCCATTAGCATACGTAGAGCATAATATTCGATTGTTTCACCATAAATCATGCAGTAAATAAATATTAGCTGATTTCAGACACTAAATTATTAATAACGAGAAAATATAGCTAAAAAGTGAAAAAAATAGAAAGAAATATGACAAGATTGAGTACAGAAGACTTTTCTGTAAGGAAATATTCAATGAACAGCTGTAATGAGCTTGGTAGAACCTCATTAAATTAATGTGAGAATTTTGATAAAGAGAGTTAATATTTCAATTTTAAAAGCATGTCTCAGAAATATTTCATTTTTTAAAATCATAAAATATGTTTACTGCTGTAATGAGCTTGTTTAAACCTCATAAAATTAATGTGAGAACTTTGATAAATTGAGTTAATATTTCATTTGTAAAAACATGTTCCAGAAATAATTCATTTTTTTAAAAATCATAAAGTATGGTAATCATTATCACATTATATTTTTATATCAACTGCTTGCAAGTTTCCGAATTTCTGACCCAGTCTTCGACTTCATTTTAATCGCATCTCTGTTTAGAGTATTTCAGGTGAAATTCCTCCAACAGAGAAGTAATTTCCAAGGAATTACGACATATGGAACAATTAGTATCAAAATATGTTAAGTACAGACATGATGATAAGAAAAATTCAATTTGCAGAGGTTTACTTTTCTAGTTATTTTCGAACGTTATTGTTTACGACGTTTATGTTTAAGAAGAAATTCTAGCGTTATTGATGATCAAGAAATAATTAGTTCCGGAAAGAATTGTCTTGGTGAAACACGAGAATCTGAAATCTCAAATTCAATAGCAACAAATTATTTTGACTGTCAATGTTAGTTGAATTGAAGACAGACATTTGTTTCCCAAGTTCAACGGATTTCAAGAAAATCATTAATCTATCTTGTCTACTTTTGCCCTATATTTATGTGTAATTTCTGAAATTAATCTGATAAAAATGCTTAAAGACTTTTAAAAAAAATATTTAAAATTCTTATATGCACCATTTTCTTTAAAAACTTTAAAGTGGTTTACGTAATTTATTTACTTTTATTTCTTGTTTTGCATATAAAAATGATGACAATTGGCTTCAAAGTAAATTCTTCTCTGATATTCAAGATTTAAAATGTTTATCGGTTCATTTTTGAGATAAAAAATGCAATAAATCTGAAACTAACGATCTTATATACGACTTATTTCGAATGATATTATTAACTCTTAGTGGGAGGGGTTTGCGTACAAAGTAGACCAGTGAGTTATTTCTTGCTGTGAATTTTCTATTGCTCCTCCCTGAGATCTCTCCTTTCCTCTAACCTAAAAGGAGCATCCCTCGAATACAATGCGGCTTGCCGATTTGTTCAGTCTGCCTTACATTGCTGTTCAAAATTATTAGAACGGACTGTTAAAATTTCATCTTGTGCTTCTAAAATTTAAAAAAATAGATAATTTACTATTTTATTTTGATTTTATAATACCTTATTTCATCTTAAATAAATGTATATAAGTTTTAGTTATTTCCTGAAATATCACTGCCTCTTACAAAGAATTATTGTTTTAAACAATATATTCTAGCTGTTCAAAATTATTCGAAAGACTATTGACGAAGGTTATATTTAAGTGAGTGCGAATTAGGTTTGTTTTCATTTCGTAAATTTTAATAATTTGAATAGATAATTTTTTTGTGTATGAAGCAGTCAAGCCAAGAGTAATGCTCAAGATCTAAAATATTTATTTTTATCTTCGCCAGAGCAACAATGAAGATCGAAAGGATGGGGTATCGTATGAAAACCTAGGAAAAAAGTATAAATTGTCGATGTTGGGTATCTACTATTTATGCAAGAAGTATGAGACGACAGGATCCATCGAAAACAAGTACAAGAGAAGACTCTATGAATGTAAGATTTGCATAGAAAATGAACTATATATCGTCAAGAGAGATTGTTAAAGACCTGACAGTAATATGTCAGCTCTTACAGTATTCCTTATAAACAAGAACTTCAGGATTGATAAGCTGTATCCAAAGAACAAGACTATAACATCTCAATATATCTCAAAACAAAATATGGCAATGGTTTAGGCCTTTGCAAAAGAGCATATTTCGAAGTTTTCACAATTCCGGAACAGTGTTTTATGGCCATACAGAAGGAAATATGATCTTTTTGGACAAAAAATGTAAAAGAATGTGGGGAACGATCAGGTAAGGTTCCTAAAATGATGAATATTCTTCAGACAGTGAAGCAATGAGGCAGAAATGTGATGTTATGGGGTTGTTTCCTCTAAATATGTTAGTGAAAATGTGATGATCGACGATAAATTGACTATTATCATGTACGATGATATCCAAAATCTGAAGAAATCCATCAGAAATTTGAGTGTGGATCGACGGTATATCTTTCAACGAGGTAATGAACCAAAACACACTTCAAAGTGTATCAACGATTTTTTCTCAAAAAGAAAAAAAATTAAGGATACTAGAGTGGCCATTACAAAGCCCAGACCTTAATCCCATCTAAAATCCATGCTTAGTTTAAAATTAGAAATTACTTTTGAAGAGAGAAGAAATAAAAATCAATTTATTTTTTGAGTCGATCAAATATGAATGGCGCAGTATCAACCAGGAGACAAAGCAGAAACTGGTTGATAGCCTGAATAAAAGACTGAAAGCAGTGATTGAGGCCAAAGAAGGCCCATATAAACATTAAACACCGATACTTTAAAAAGAACTGTTATGTTTTTTTTCGTTGTAAGTTGTTGATCGTTATAATAATTTTGAACAACACATAATTTAAGAGTTATATGAAAATGCTCTTATTCTTACTTATTTTGCAATAAATTTGGAGTTATTTCAAATTTTTTCTAATAAATACGATTGTATTAATTATAAAATTAATATATTTGGGATATAAATAAATAAATTTATTTACTATTTTAAAAAATATAAAATTTCCTGTAGTGTTGTAATAATTTCGAACGTCACTGCATGCCTTCCAATCTAAGCATTTTTTGCGCTCGCTTCAAGGCGGAACTCAGTACACCAGAAACTTGCGCGCTGCCAACAGATTCGGAGACAAAGACACGATGGACACACGCAGAGAAACTGATAAATTAGCTAGAGTGAGAGGATTTTTCGACACCTTCAATAAAAACTACGAAATATTTTTAAAATCTGGGGATCAACTCACGATCGACGAAAATTTGGAGCCTTTTTTTTGTGAGAAATGCTCATTTATTCAACATATGCCGGATAAGTTTTCTTCTTTTTCTCTTTTATCCATTATATTTTTTTTTATTTATCTACCTGTATTATGGTTCCTGAACAGATCAAAGTAATAAACTGAGAAAAATGGATAGAAATATGAAGCAGAGGGTGGAACAAATGACATGTCGTACATCTATACGCCGCTCCTTCCAAATGGTGCCATACGCTAGCCCCTATGACGAAGGGTTAATTAATAAAAGATAAAAGCAGCATTTCTATCTGGGAATAAAATGCTTTATTTCCTGGTACGTATAAAAGAAACAAAATATCTATCTAGCAGATATATTGAATATTTCCGATTTGATAATAACTGAATTATTCATTTTCTTGGCAATATATTTTAATATAAATTAATCATCGACTTATATTAAAGACAAAAGAACTGAAAAGAAATATTTCCTCTAATTTCCCTAGAATTATGTCCTATAAGGCGGAAGTAAATACCAAGAACTGACATGGCAGTGATATATTTAGAATTGAGATTTGTCTGATTTATATGCTATAAACATTATAAATGGAATATTAGGATTCATTTCTAAAGAAATAGCTAAGAATATTATAATACAGTAACTTAATTATGAGAAGAAAATGTCTCTAACGATTAATACTGAGATGAACGAAAGAAAGCATTAATAAAATGCATATAGGTAAGTAATTAGACCAGTCATGAGAGTTAATTAAATTATGATTAATAATAATGGGAGAAAATGGTTTGTGATCTTAAATATTCTTTGGCAAAATGGCATAAAATCACTTTAGATTTTGAATCTCCTTCTTATCATGAAATTTTATAGTAAGAAAATGACTTAATATATTATTTTTTAATAATTATATAATTTTCTTAAAAATATCTGCTATACCTTTCGAGTTTTCCATTAAAATGTGTACATTACAACTATTATTAAATAAAAGTAATCATTTTTTAGGTGAAATGCAGATTTAAATTACCATCAAATAATGTAAGCGAATAGTAGAAAAGTATCATGTCCTGCAGCGTCTAATTTCACGTTCGAACCATCAACAACTCCATGCACAATTTTTCCTGGATGAGCTTACACCATGTATATACCTATTTCCACAGCTGATGCGCCATTACTTATAAATGGGTTAATTTACTTAATACAGGATCGGTCATACATTATTGGCCCCCATTTCAAAAATTAATAAAAAAAACCCTATTAATGTAGCAGCTTCGTTTTTTAAATGAGAGAGTAGCTCAAAAAGTTTTTTTCAGATAGATAACCTGACGTTACGGCGCACTAAATATGCGCAATCCAACGCAAGTTTCAAAATGGCTACCGTGCAGCAAAAGGCATGGCTCCAGAAAGCAAAAACCTTTTAACAATTAAAACATTATTTGATTAGTGTGTCGAAATTGTCCGTCTCCATGTATGAAATTCATCGAGCGTTGGTATGAGAAATTAAAGTCAAAAGGAAATATGCATCATTGAGGGAGACTTCTACCCCTTAATTCCTCATAACAACGCTTAATGGAGCTCTTACTTGGAGACCGATAATTTCGCTACTCTAATTGAATAATTTTTGAACTGTTATTTTTTTTCTGAAACCAGAGCCGTGCCAAGTGTGCATTGCGTTGCACGGTGGCCATTTTGACACTTGCGTTGGTTTACGCAAATTTCGCGCGCTGTAACGGCGCGTCACCTATTTGGAAAAAACTTTTTGAGCTATACACTCATTAATAAAACGAAGTTGCTACATTATAGGGTTTTTTTTATTAATTTTTTAAATGGATCCAATAATTTATGACTTCCCTGTTTTTTCGAAGTGCACAAGCATTGAAAATTGAAAGCTACATTCATAGATGTTGCAATACATGCCTTTTTTCGTTATAATTTTACTTTGGAGGCAAGAAAAATGAAAAAAAAATTCAGGTACACATATGTGTACCTCAGGACTGAAGAGGTTAACTAAACACAAATGCAAGAATAAATACAAAACCTGCCGAAAAAACAATTACAGGCACATAAATTAATAGGTTGATATGATGGATGAATAATTTTACAGCATGATTATTAGAGATTGAATTGTATAGATTTAATTAATTGCCATAGTTAATATGTACTATTCCATCGAAAATCAAATTCTATACTATAATCATTGTGGAGCAGCTAAGATACAGAGGAGGAAATGTCGACTACTCCCGACTACATCCAGGTCAAAAATAATTATCAATTGTAATTCGAACTATTAATTTTGATTGGATTATTGCTCAGCTCCTATGTAACATATATATCAAACCCCTAGCTGTCACGGGCGCATATATACGCCCTACGGAGACTATGCATTAAGTGCCTATGGCGCATGTATATTACGTTTACACAAAATACCACGCTCTGTAATCTGTTGCTAACAGTATATCTACGTCCACTGCTTTGGAATGTAATAAATTGACCTTGAATGTGGGTTTGCCTAGGACATCCCCATGTCTAAGAATAGGGGAGATTCTTGTTACCGTAAACGTGACATAAAATGTGGAACATATAGGATCAGGTGGTACTGGGAGGCGAATAGCTTAAGATTTCTTCAGCAGTTAAGGGGTTAATTCTCTATTAATTCATATTTCTCAGATCAGAATTTTCCTCATGAACAACTTTGTGAAGAAATATTGATTGTTTACGAATCACTATTCATTATTAGTTATAGTACATGCATCTTACTTTTTTGTACAAACAACGGCTCAAAATATAAGCAATACACACATTTGCTGTTCTACACTTTTCATTATAAAATTTTAAATTTCCGAATGTTCGTAATCCTTCTGCCATTCTGAGTTTTCATCTTTTTCCTTACAACTAAATGATAGAGAAATATTTCTGTACAGTGTTTAAAAATTAAGTGTAAATGTTACAGAAATGAATAGTAAATGTGAACCTTATTCTAAAGTATATGTATAAGAAACATTTATTTTATGCATTTATATGCAGAAAAACTAATTATTTTATATACATACTGCATTCTTTTATATACATAAAATAGATACATTTTTATACTTTATTACATCCATTATCGATGACACTACTCAGTATTCGGGATTTTGTTGATTGAATTTTATTTTCATTTTAATATTACACGAGGAAATGGATTACACGAGTAGAAGGAAATTGTGATTTTAAACTATAATCTTTTTAAAAAACAATATTTGAGCCAGCACTCTCTTTACTTCTTACTAAACTTCATACCAAAAATACATTACTTACTTCCACTTTGTACCAAAGATGAGTTCATTGAAGCAGCTCTGAAGTATCTTTAACATATTAGAGAGATATTCAATATAGGATAAAATATTTTTCTCATTTTATGCAATTACTTAAACCAAGCATGGACAAATGCTACTCTTCAGTGTCCAGGTTTAAAATTCGTGTTTAAATCGTATTACATTTCTTAGGAATGAAATTTTCTTCTATAATGCAGCTATTTATTTATTTTCACGGAGAGTTATATTTTTTATGATATATCAAAGCATTTTCTATTGCATATAATATATTGCGAAATTCCATTATTATATTCGGCTCGTTTGGAAAGATAGTTGCTTTCGAAATAATATAAAATAGAGAAAGGTAAAAACAAAAAAATATTAATGTTGTCTCGTCACCTGATGCTAACCGAAAATGCGAATACATTTTCTTAGCCTTTTTATTCTGAATTTGTAATAATTCATTCTTTTCTTAAGACAATGAATATCGCATTGCACGATATGCCATCACATTGGTAAGCTTCTTATAACGAATTTTAATAAACATTTTCGAAATCTATCAGAACTAATCAAAAGCTTTACTGTCCTAAAATTAGTTTAAAGATTGAAAGTGGAAATACTGTACGATTTAATAATTTCATTTTATGCTCCTAAACTTTATGATTGAAACTTTTGTTTATGGCATCATATGGTGGAAATTTAAATGTGAAGGAGGTGTTTATTTTTACGGTTATTGATTGTAAATTATCTCGTTATAATTCTATGTAACAAACGTCTTAGACATGATAATCTATGTAAAAGTGTTTTTTTCTACATATAGTGAAGAAGCCATCTTCGTAATGCCATTTTGACTTATTTCTCACGCATCTTTCCATTAAAATGTAATTTGATAATTATTTTCTATTTGATAGTTAAAAGAATCAAATATCATGAAAAGTGACTGCATAATATGACACAAAAACTAAATTGATTGAAATAATTATGCTAACTTACATATTTCAAAATATCTATGCTAATTACTTAACTGAACCTTACAATCATCCATTTGCAAGAAATCATAACATTTAAAATGTGTTATGTTAAGACAACAGTCGAACAAAAATATTGTTGCAAAAGTCTTACTGTGGGTGCATGGTGTAAACAGTCCAACACGCAGGATAATGGAAAATGAAGGTTTATTTACAAACATGCAGGAAAACACGTAGCACAGGTACAGGAAACAATAGTTCTTGCACAGATTACCAATGTAAACAGAAGACAATTCACAGGTAACAACAGTTCAGCACTTTGTTATCTAACAACACAAACAGTCAGAAAATAACTAGTAACGACAATAACTGCACTTTCAATAGCGCTCAGCTCACCAGCTTCCTAGCTCGCACTGAGGACGAACTCCAAAGACGTTCGCGCTCCAAGGCGGTCCCAGTCGATCAACACCACCCCGTCATCCAAGCGCTCTCCTTAAATAGTCTCCTGCAGCAGGCCGTGACGTCACATGGAATCTTCTAGTACATTCAAGCGTATCTCCTCTGCTAATAGAAATATCGAGAAGATTCCAACACCTTTGAGATCCCATATTTCGTCGCCAAAGTCGCCAAATTTGTCGCCAAGGTCAGAGGTCGAGACGTGGCTGCTGTCGGTCATCTCATACTTACCCCTGTAAAACTCTCTTCCCAACCATACGATTCACATTGCTGGGATGCGACTTTCCATGTTTGTAACAATATTGCCTTTTATGTTTCATAGTCTACAACACGACGGAATGAATCTTTTTCTTAAATTACATCAACAAAGCACTATAAAATTTATTTCGGATTTAAAAATAATTCAATTATTAAAACTACAGAACGTTTAGGGTTCTCTATTAACCCTTTATAAAGCCGTTGTAAGTACACTTACCACCAAATTCATTGATTTTTAAATGCAGTTTTTAGGGTTGGCATAAGTTCTCGCCAATATTTTTGATGAAACTAAAACCGAGATCTTTCAATTTCTTTTCTCAAACCGTAACCAAGAGTCTGGATTTGATAATTAATTATTAATTAGCAAAATTAATTAACAAGAAATTAATGTCGTCGAATAAGCTAAATGAATCTCAATCCCAATGCCATTTTAATATACCACTATTGGAAAAAAATTCCCTTTAAAGGTTTAAGGGGTCTATATTGTTATTCTTTCCTTTTTTCTATCCTGATTATCCCTTTATGTTTGTTTTATTGCCATGACTGTGCCAATTGTTTTAAATATTCATAAGTGCCGTAAGTAATAGAAACTTTTGCTTACGAAGAAAAGACATGCAAAGTTAAATTATTGACTTTCTCATTAAGCCAAATTTTATTCTTTTCTTACAACGTCATGAGTCATTTTTTTTTCAGAATTCTATTACTTTGACATTGTCGGAAAGAAATGTGCTAAAAAATATCTGTCGACGCTGAAAAGTGCCTGGATATTGTTTTGTTATCTTTGATGTTCGTCACCAATTACATGAGATATGACACCGATTTTATAATTCATATTGTCAAAAGATAACTTTCTTCATGAAAATAACACATTTATGTCTATTTTTAAAGTTCTATTTTTTCCAATTTTTCAGGCACTGGCCCAATAATTTCGCTTTGCAATTATGATAGGACTACTGATACAGCACGGGCAGTACACTTCTTTTGAAAACACTGCATACAGACAAGTCAAGAGATTTCAGAAACACTTAGTCAGGATAAAAAATAATGTCTGCCTTGCATAATATATAGAATAAATATTATAATCTCTTAACACTGCATGTATTTGCTAAAACGGAAAAAAGCATAGAAATAAGGCTTAAAACACAGATTTATTCAATGTAACTATTTTTCAACGAAATTCACACAAATTACAAATAACATATAATTAAAAAAATATTATATAAAAATGCAATAGTGTCAATGTTCGAAATTTTTGACATTTAAAGCACTTATCCCACAGGATAGACTAATGCATTGATACGCTCTGCTTCAGGCTCTTATAAAGAAATATACTGCTATCTCTTATATTATGAAGGCCAAAATAATAAACGAATACCTCAGAAAAAAAGAAGAAGATATATCATACTGAGGTAACTCTAGGTTACTTGGCACTGATGTTTGCTAATTAGTTCTGTAAAGGAACTGGTAACTTCAACAGCTCTCGCTGAAATTACAAGCACCCCTTCCACTTCTGAGAGTAGCAGCCACAACATCATCCATATTATAAACATTTTAGTTGTTTAAATTTCTAGGGTTCAAGAAGAAAGGTCTCAATCGTTGCCACTGAAAGATGGTAACATGTAAGTGTCTCAGGAAAACCTCAGATCCCTACTATATCTCATGTTCATGCTAGATTTTCACTTCTCATGTCACGTAGTGTCCTGTCTCTTCTGGTTTTCTAATAAACTAAATTGATGGTTTAAAGTTCATTATATCATGCTTTGTTTAAGTTCAGGCTTTCTATACACCAAGCTGTTATATTTTCATATATTTTTTTCACATTTAAAATGTTTTGTCACATTTCTCTCACTGCTTTGTTTTCATCTTTTGTTGTATCTAAACAAGCTCTGGAAAAATTTATAATTTTATTCCTTCAGTATATTTGTATATCTTATATAGTTTGCCAGAAAGATTCAAGTGTTTTTTGTATTATGACTGCTATTTTTCGGCTCCTTGTTCATATGGTGGTTCCACTTCTGCTGATTGTCAGACCTGCCTCTGTTAAAAGTTCATTTGTCGTGAGTTCCCAAATTGAAATAATCGCTGTTCCAAAATAATGGCTGCCTCCTTCGGTACCTGTTTGAACCAAATCTGTCTAAAATTAACCTGTTTCTGCGTTGTGTCATATGAGTGTACCTTGGAAACCGTTGGTAACGTTAGGTCGCTGTGAAGGACCGTGTAAGGGTGCATTGCTCCGAAACTGGGGCTGAACCATCTCGTCGGGAATCATCTGGTCAAATTAATTAGCTTATATTCTATTTGGACAATCGGTACTTATGTCTGGAGAATGTCCAGAGATTTGTTGAATCCTGACTATCTCTAGTTGATAATGAAACAAAGAGGCGGCTACCAATTTTGTATGGGAAGCTTTATTTTAATGCGGTTTTGACCCACTTGTTAATGTGCATGAAAACAACATAGCCTATCACTAATAAATAATTCTGGAGGAATCGAGTCCAGTCTCGATTCTTTGGCTAGCAACCATATTTTATGAGACATTGCTTTTATCCATTCTGTTAGATGTGATCAGTCAAGGTTCAAAGAGCATAACGATGACTCTTTCTGACCATCTGACGACACTTACTGAGAACATTTAAGAATCTTAAAAATTCAGGCTTATAGCACATATTACTCAGTTTCAGACTTAGAGACTTCTAGAGAGGGAATGGCTCCATATTCCCTAAAATGTTTTGCGGCACCTCTAACCGTTTATATCATGTCATGCACTTTCTTCCAAGCATGGGACAGTGATCTAAAATTAAAGTATTTCATAGATTCATTTTTTCTCCACTTCTAGATATTACAGGGTGTCCACTAAAGTCCTCCTACCCCACATTAACTTGAGAACGGCGACTACTATTGCCAACAATTTGGTATCTAGGTATAGTAAAGTGACCATGCGCTACATGGTGAGATCGGTTACAGCGTCCCCTGGTGGCAAACAACGGAGTTAGCGTGTCTATCTAGAAAACGGTACACGATACGGGAAAAAAGTCAATTACAAAATTGTAGAGCGTCTTTGATTTAGTACGAAAGCACACCTTGATCGCAATGATTCTAAGAACAAAGGTGTAAAAGGCGCATTTGTTTGGTCGCTATTTTCCAAACCTGTGACGTATCAACTCGCGACAACAGGAGAAAAAAGCATAATTTGAATAATAAACGTCGACCCGATGGCGGAGAGCATTTTGAACAGAGAAAATAAAAGTATCTGCTGATAATTAATTGACCATGACCATGTTCCCCGGCCAACGACTCACCAATTGGGTTTAGAGTCTACAGGGATAAATCTAACTAATTGTTCTGCTGATAACTAATTGTTCTGCTTTCTTTCTAACGTTTTCCTGACGGAAGAGTGTTGGAAATCTCTACCAAACAAATGCACGGTTTACACGTTTTGTTCTTAGTATTATTGCGTTTAAGGTGTCTTTTCGTACTAAATCAAAGACGTTCTTAAATTTTGTAATTGCCTTTTTACCCGTATCTTGCACCGTTTTCGATATAGGATCGTTAACTCCATTGTTTGCCACCAGGTGGTGCTGTAACTAATCTCACCTTATAGCGTATGGTCACTTTACTATTCCTAGACACCAAGTCTGTGGCAATAGTTGTCGCCGTTCTCAAATTAATGTGGGGTAGAGGGACTTTAGAGGACACTCTTCATCTAACATTTTTAGCCATTTTCCTCAAGTTTGCAATATAGTACCATAACAGATCAACATTTGGAATATCTTCTGCTGCCGATAATATTACAAAGGCCTCAAAGCAAGGCATCAAGGCTTCGCAGGCAAACTCAAAGAGAGAAATCGATTGGTAAACTCAGAAAACCATGATTATCAGCATATTATGATATATTTTTCCTCTCGAACGCTTAGGCTTGATTACAAGTAACAGTACTTATGGATGCAAGTTCCATGACTCGGATTTCTCATTCGTTGTACCGTGACTGAATGCATATCTAACATATTTATGTCTCTGTTAGACTTTTTATCCTCCATTCTTGTTTCAAATATTTTTAGGTTATGCTATTCGAGTAAAAGTATAAATCTTTTTGGGAAGTTTATTTCACAATAGGAGCCATGTCTTCTTTTGTAAAATGGGTTTGCTTTCTCGTGGTTAATTTACCCTTACACTATGCTTAAGATATTTCAGTATATTGTTACGAGGTTGTAAAGTTCTTTCCCTGACATGCTAACCTTGGCGACCATTTTGGTAACTGGCGGAGACCAAAGGAATCTTTTAGAAAAATCATGAATTGCAGTCGTATTTCTACTAGGAGTGTGAATTATTAAAACCTTCTAGAAATTACTATGTGACGTCACTTCCTTCTGAGAAGATAAAAAAGCAAGCTCTCAAACCAAGAATTGAGTCAGTTGGAGTTTGGTCAACAGTAAAGCTGGTGAACTGAGACATTGAGCGCTATGATTGAGATTTATTAGTGTCCTGAGTTGTTAATTTATACAAGTGCTGTTTAGTTTTATTGCCTCTGCTTAGTGTTGCGTTAAAATCTTCGTAAAACAGAGAGTCATTTATTTTTTTATTATCCTTCTGGTTTATCTACGTTCACATACACCCACAAGACGAATTTTTAACAATTTAATTTTATTTACGTCAGTGTCAGACTATGAAGGTCATGAAGAATCAAAATGCTTAAACATAAATTTATGTCCTATATTCCATCTATTTCCTTTAATAAATATTTGTTTATTTTAAGAAGTATACATTTTTTTCCAAGCATTTATCCTTTCGATTGCAGTTGCGTGAAAAAATATATATATTGAGAAACGGAGATTCTGGCGGAGAAGCATGACAAAGCTATAAATTTTTAAAGATCATTGAAATATAGGATTTGCGATCCCTACTGAGATCTTTTAGCATAATCTATTCCAGTCTTCTCTCATTACCAAAAAAACACTTAAAGGAATACAATAAGAGTGGGAAGGAGATGGTTCTGAGGAAATCAAAGTCATCCTTCTAAAAGACAATAATGAGAACAGCTAAATAAATCTTTAAGAGATTAACTTTTTAATCCCGAGGCGACTTTTTTCTTCTAGCCCCTTTAAAATCGGACCCGTTTGGGATGATACGACATGAATTAGACTCTCCCAACCTGGGTGGTCACTTACTCCACCACCCCACCTCCATGCTATAGCCTTCCCTTAAGGCCGACGGAAATGGGATATGGTTGGCAAGAATAATTGGACCCTCTACAGCCCTTACCTCCTAGGCGATCTCGAAACCTCCCCTCCAAAGGAGCCAACCGCCTCAGACCGGCATTCGTCGCTGTTAAGAGGAAATTTTTAGACCGCCCGAGACCGTCTCCCTCGGTATAAGAGGATTAAACTAAATTCTAGTTTTAGAGATTCACTACCACCCCTAAGAAAAAATATTGAATTGTTCAA
>BGPR01004873.1:2482-20111 GCA_013235015.1 Araneus ventricosus
TTTAATGTAAAAAAATTTCTTCTATATAAAATAATATAATTTACTATATTCTGCAAGGGATCTATAATCCATTAACAACGAAAATTCATACATCCATAATTGTAGATTTACAGTAGAGTCTCGATAATTCGAGGTGGACGGGACCGGGCCTACCTAGAACTATAGCAAATTCGAATTATCAAAATCATAAAATTTAATAAATAAGTAAATGGAATAAAAATAATTTTTAAATTTCAGTGCAGTATATTTAAATGAAAAACGTACTTACATATTATAACATAACTGCTGATAGCAACAGGTTAATTATATCTTAAAATAATTCTTTGGGAAAGGGCATTTCTGCAGGTGGCTTCGAGGGGCGCAGTGGACAGGACATATGACCCGTTGAACAACAATAAAAACCAGATGTAGTAATTCTTTCACGTGTTGTGTATTTGTTGGTCATTATTTGGGAGCTAAACTGATTTTTTTCACTAACTCGGATTTATGGAAAACTCGAACAATCGAAACTCGAATTATCGAGACTCTACTGTAATTAGAATATCCAACTTTATTTTCCCGGCTAAGAGGAGTTTGAGAACCAGAATTTGCAAAAAAAAAAACCTGAAATTATCCCAGTTAATCAGCATGTAGACATAAGTTAAATACAAGAGAATTAGAAAGCATTAGTAAAAGAACAGAGAAGAAGAAATTCAAGAAAAATAAAAGCATTATTAGAATTTGTGTTTGAAAACATTTTTAAAAATTAATTAAAATTGAACAGAATGTCGCATGGCAATGAAATTGGTATCACTGGTATCAAGTTTTTGAACTTTAAGAAGATGTTAAATTGGATTTTGTGCAATAATATGCTCCGAAGTTATTGCGGAAAAACGTTAAAATTTAAGATGATTTTTAATTAATTATTGTTCTAATTAAAATTTCGAAAAATCCTTTCTTAGTGAGCACCTACTACCCAAGAAACAATCACTTTCCAAATTTCAAATCCCACTGTTTTAAACTTGATAAAACAGTTTTTCGCTTCAGCGTCTTTCATTGGTTTTCATTCGTCAACTCCCGTGTTGTCTGACCCCCTCGGCCAGCAGTTAAACTCCTCTTTTCTTTTTCTCTCCGTAGTTTGAACCATTTGCACAAATATAGCAGTCCTTGGTACTCCATTTTCCCTCCCTACCATTGTTACAGTGACAACATAACCACTTTCATATCTTGGTTTTTATTGCCATTATCCGTAGTATTCTCTTCTTTTTAGTGTCTTTGTGGATTCTTTCTTTTTCTCCTTATGTCCTCTTCTTCCTGTAGGAACCGGACTTAATAATCTTGAATAATTTTATACACTCATTAGGATAATTTAAAAATTTGTGAAACTAAATGAAGCATCGCATAAAGAGAGTAATTAACGTCATTGGATTGTGGTGCTAACATATTGGAAGAAGTACTTGCTGCGAAATAAAAGTGAAAACAAAAATTGAGGCCTTTTTGTCTTAATATTCAAAGAAAACAATATTTTTTATAATAACTTTAACATTGGTAAAAACACTGAAATAAAGGATTTTACAAAATAATAAATAGGTTAGAATTTAATTACGGTAATAGAAGGCATTGTTACAAATCGTATTTGAAATTAGTTTTGAAATGTTTATTAAAATTCGGAGAAGAGAAAGTTTGACATTTAAATTAGGATCGTTAAAAAAGAAAATTTTCTGCACTTCAAGACCGAATATAAATCATCTTCGTGCAATATTTTTTTCTGAAGTGAAAAACTGAGAAAAAGCGCTGAAAATTGGCTCAACTTTCGTTATTTAATTAAATATCTTAAGAAGTAAGTATTTTTGAAATTTGAAAAATAGCACAATTCATCTAGAAATAGACCACAATTGCAAATTTCATGTCAATAATGTTCACCATTTTGTAGGAGTTCTTGTGACAGATAGACCGGTAAAACACCTTTTTTTTCCTCCCTATGTTCTCTCCCTTCGATAGGAACCGTACTAAGTAAATTTGAAAGACTTAACACGCTCATTGGGATCATTTAAAATTTGTGAAAATTAAACAAAATCTCTCATAGAGAGAATAATTAACAAACGTCATTGCATTACTGTGCAACCATATTAAAAGGGGTTTATGCTACGACATAAAACCGGAAGTAAAAAGTCTGCCTTGGAGTTAATTTCCAAAGAAAGCAATATTTTCTTATCATAAAGTTAACAGTGGCAAAAGAGAGTGAATGAAGGATTTGATGAAACATTAAATTGACTTGAATTTTATTTTATAAGAATAGAAAGCATTGTTACAAATTGCGTTAAAAATAAATTTTCTTGAAATGTTAATTACAATTAGAAAAAAATTGTACCTAAACGGAATTGGCATCATTAAAAAGAAAAAATGATGTAAAAATGATGCTTAGCCATAATCTTCTGGGCAGATGTTTTTTTACAAATTGAATTAGTCAGCAATCATCCAGACAATGACTGGACGATTGGAAAGCCCAAGAGAACACGTTCCATGCTTTCGTCAACACATGAAGTCGAAGATCGTCCTCTCTAGGGATGGCGATTATTGCGAAAATAACTGTCATCGTCTGTTTTCGGTTATTTAGGTTTTTCACATCCGGTTTAATCTTATGGTTATAACCGATTGAAATAACCGGTATTCGGTGTATTTTTTTATAAAAAACAAACGCCGTTTGCAGACAAAATTTTTTATTGATATAGTTTTTACAGGAAATCAATCCATTGGCCAAAATTTATTTGTTCATAAAGAACCTTTTAGTAATCCGTCACCCAACAGACGCTTCGAGGAAGCTGTTGTCGTTGATAGGTCTCAGATGATGAAATTCAAAGCTTCTTAACTTGGTAGATTTTAGTCTAAGCGAACCTAAAATCGAGCCTATCTTCCGACCGGTTTTTTCACCCGATTATTGGATTTATTAAAAAGTAACCGGTTATAACAGGGACAAAAAAAAACGGTTATCGGTTAAAACCGGTGGGGTTTTCCCATCCCTAGTCCTCTCCTTGTAATAAAAAAGTCTTCACTGCCCTCATCGAAATGCTTGATCCACTTGAAAAGAGCTGTTTTCTTCAGTGTGTTATCTCCATAAATATTCCACAACATTTCATAAATTTCCTGAACGTTTTCCCAAGGTCCATCAAAAAGTCCACATGAATGCTTTCAAAGAGTGGGTTCCCGGAAATAAGGGAGCCAGTGCTCATGGATAAGATATCGTCTCGAGGCCAACATAGTGGATTATTTTGCGTATTTATCAGACAGATTACTTACTAAATTTCATTCAACTTGCTTGGTGCATTTTTGTGTCACGTCAACGTACACACAGACACACAAGAAACCACACAGTTTTCTATTAAATAGATTTTGTTCAATAGTCGACACATATTTCTAATTACGGTGTAAAGATCACATACTAAACTTCTCCCTTGCACTTTCGAGTTACAGCGTTCACATACACTTGAATAGACAGATTGGCAACAGTCAGTCCGTTGACAAAATTTTATAGAAGTTAGAATTTTAATGTAACGACTGAATAACAAGCTTCATTCCATATAGCCTGTTGTGTTTTTGAATTATCGTTTTCACAACAGACAGATGTTGATTTCCAAAAGGATATTTTTGTACATAGGTAAGAGTTCTATTAATTTTGATAGTAGGGATTTTCGGTCATTCTATTCTCGCCATGAGGCGATGTGCCCTTTTTCACATTCTGTCCACTCGAATAGACAGATAGGCAACAGTCAGTCCGTTGACGCATTTGATCCAAAATATTATAGAAGTGTAGAATTTTGTTGTAACGACCGAATAGCAGGTTTCATCAGTCCAGCTTGTTGTGTTTATGACGAATATCCACGTTTAAAACCTTGGAGATTCATCAAAAACACTCGATGTCGACATTTTTGACAATACCACTGCCAATCCAATGACAATTTGAAGATAGCGAGTCCTCTTTGTATATTTCGTATACGAGAAAGCAAAAATGGAGACACTGAGGAATTTTACGCGTTTAGCTTAATTTAGTTATATTAACGTCTTGTTTCGAATCAGCGCGAGAGCTAATTTGGGACGAACCTCGTAATTTTGAACCGCTGTCAAATTATGAGGACGACACCTGAGATGGCGTCCACCTCTTCAAACTTTGACACCACACCAACACAAGGATGGACGGGGAAGAGTCAAACACACCTGAGCTGGGTTTGACTCTTCCTCTTCTATCCTTGTAGACTCTAAACCCTATGGGCGAGTCGGTGGACATAGGTTGTGGACACCTCACTAACAGAATTGCGTTTGACCTACGCCCAGTGGCGTAGCGAGCGGGGGGGGGCAAGGGAGTATATATGCCAGGCGACAGTAAGGAAAACATATCCCGCGAACTCGAGGAAAATAACTTTAAAGTTATCCGAATTAGTCTATTTCGCAACTTCAAATTAAAAATACTTCACCCAATTTTTCTTCTTGAAATAGCAAAATCCCCCAACTCCAACGACATCTTTAAAATTAACTGCATGAATCTCTTTAAAGTTAAAATTCACAATTACAGGAAGAAGCAAAAAGTCACCACGTGCTTTAACTGTTCAGCTTTTTTTCACAGCGCAAGAAATTGTAAATGTAATCCCAGATGCATTAAATGCAACGGCCCCTATGAAACTAGATCGTGTTCGATCAAGACCAAAATTGGGAACCCAACTTGCATTAACTGCAATGAAAAAGGGCACATTGCTTTATGGCGAAGATGTCCCAAAATCCCTACTATCAAAATTAATAGAACTCCTACCTATGCACAAAAACTTAAAGCAAATCGCAATAACTTAGAAAAAACCCAAAATACTCCTGAACTCAAACCCAAATTGCAGACCAAAACCGAAGAAGGAACCAAAAGAAGCACTTTAACGCTCTGAAAATAATTACCGACACTCTTAAAAGATTCCCCAACATTATCGAAATAAGTGAAAAGTCAATGCTTTCAAAAAAATGACCAAGAAAAATTTAATTTACTCCTACAACTCTTTAAAAATACTCCCTAAAACTCACTACTTAGCTTTCTCACCTCTCACTCCCTGAAATCTCACTGCATCTCCGCCCCTCCCACTGTTCCACAGCTCAGCCCTGATTGGCTCGCCCACCAGCTTTAAATACCACCAGCTCCTGAAAATCTCTCCTTCGCCTGCTTCCCTCCATCCTGCGACCAGATGCATTTTCCTCTCCACGAATTTTTTCACTTCTGTACAAGTTACCCTTCTTCCTGCTGCAAGTTTGTCGACTGTGGGTAGCGGCTCTCACGAGCTGCAGGAACCACGAAGATGACTTTTGTTCGTGAGTGTCGTTCGGGGCTGTCGTGCAGTAAAAACATTACTGAGTGTATGTCACTTTTAAAATCAAAATAGGATGAGAGGATATAAAAATACCAAAATCCGGGAGCCATTTGCGCTTGCTAAGACTTAATGGTGGCTGGGGTAAAAAAATCATATTATTCCCCTGGTACCACTTGCACTCGCTATGCTGATCCTCCACGGTGACAAAATATTAGTGCGTTTATGTCACTTTTTAAAGCCAAATACGATGGGGGGCGAAAAATCTTATTACGACCCAGGCGCCACTTACCCTAGCTACGCCACTGGGTAGAGGCCGAAGTTTACTTTTCTCTTTCCTTTGTAAATGAATGATTAATTTCGATATGATTTCCGATTTGATTTTGAGTGCATGAATTTTTGATTTATTTCTTCCCTCCCCTTTATGTCAATATAAGGTCCAAGATTAGAGAACCGAACAGGATGTACTTCATTGAGGCTGGACTTGTGACCAACCTAGCCAATCAGTGGGGTTTGAGTGGCCGTTTATGGAGGTTATTTTAACATTATGTCTGTGTTCCGAAAATTGTTTGCTAAACAAAAGTGGTCGTTAAGAGATGTGACGGTAATTAGTTGTGACAGCTTAGACAAGTTTTACTGTGATACTGTTAGTTTATGTTAAAGAATCTTGTGGAGTATGCAAATAATTCAACATTTATTTACATTTTTATTTGGAACAACTCTTTTACATAAACTTTTAATAGTTCACAATTAATTATAAATCGTTTATTTATTTCAGTCTTTCATTTCAGTAAAAGTAGTTTTTACTTCTAGAAAATCGTCCGTTTGGGCTAAAGCATGAGAGTTGATCTTCAGTGGAATCGGGTTTCGAACCTGCAACCTTACAGCCCCGAACTTACCACTAGGGCCACTGCGGCCATGGAATTTTATACGACTAGATACAATAATTTCAACTAGATACTGATATTTCCTCATCCAATTACTTAACTAAACTGTTTACTCTTTTCACATAGATCTGCAGCAGTATAACTGTCAGATCTAACTGATAAACTGAATCGTCCATTTAATATACGAAACAGGTGCTTCTGTAAATTATTCTCTCAGGACAAAGAGTTAAACAGAACTCTGCATTTCGTAATATTCCTTGTAATATCATTTCCTATTCGACGGTTCCCGTGAGAAGCAAATAAATATCACCGAGGATAATTAGAAAGTAATGGGAGAAATTAGTCTGCTCCATAAATCAAGAATCGCTGATTGTCAGTATTAGTCGCGAAGTATGATTACTTTTTAAACTAACCTGACTAAATGTCGTAGAATACAAACGAGATGTGATTATGCCATCAAATGCATAAATCTAGATAAAATATTCAGTCAAACAGCAGCAAAATAACCCATTTATGATTATAAGGAGTTGAACAATTCAACTTTTATTATGGTAGGTGTCTGTTTTCAGTTTCTTTAATGAGAGAAATATTTATATAGCTTTTTTCAATACGAGATACTTTTATATTTTCTATATTAATATAATTTCATATGTTGGAACTAAATTAGGAATTTTTAGTTTCTTTTATCAGTTTTTAAACTTCGTACAATTTATTTAATATTGTTTTCTGCTTACATTAGAATCATTCGTCTTCCTTGACAAAATTAGATTTAGTCTGATTTTAGTTGAACTGACATTTGTTGAATTTAAAATTTATTTATTTATTGATTAGATTACATTTTTATTTTATGTAAGTTAGTTAATTAATATGTATACCATTGTGATGGTTAGCATTATTAAAACTAGGTCGAAGAGATCGGTGCACAGTTCGATTTAGGCTTCAAAAATTCCCTATCTTCACACTATTTTACAATAATTTTAATGTATTTGATTAATGTTACTTGGTTACTCAAAAGATTGCTTTTTTTCAAGTTAACTAATAAATCTGTATATCAATCGATTGGTTAGTTGTATTGAAACTAGTCCTAAAAGATCACAGTACGCAGTTCAATGTGGGGGATACGCGAATAGAAAATTATTAATCAAGTGGTACGCGAGGGAAAAAGTTGGGAATCCTTGTACTAGTTGAATAGCTAATTACGTGAACGGGTACAAAAATTTACCCGACGGGAGGGCACAGCATCCCCGACATCTGGATGGTACGCGCATGCGCAGTTACTTATGTCCTGTGACTATGATGTTGCACGAATTGAATCCATTGGAAATAAACATCAAAATCCACATTTTGATGTAAAGCTGCCAAAATGATAATGTGTATAGGCTAGATACAATCTGTAGATTGCGTTACGCGGCACGCATAGTGCAAAAATCTCTCTGCAGAGCAGATCATTGGACATAGAGCCTCTAGATTTGGTAAATAGTTACTTCTTGCTCTTGCTGCGTAGTTACTTTTTATTTTGCTCTTGTTGACGATTGAGATTGGTAAACAAAGACTTGAACTTTGTCATGATAATGTTTATAGGCTGGATACTATCAATAAACTAGAAAATCACCCGTTATGGTATGACGGGTGCAAATTGCCCCTTCATTCGAGATATTTCCCGTCAAATTTGACGTGTTTAAATAGATGTATGTGCGAGAGAAATGTTTAACATTGATTGAAAACAAATAAAATAAACATATGTTTTATGACAGGAAATATTTTTTTTTATTTACATATTATTTACACTTCTTACAAATCGCTTCTCTGCTTGTCGAACGTTGCCAAAAAATATTATCAAATTATATCATCACGATTGCAATAAATAGTTAGATGCATCGTGGCGTCCAAACTATATCACGCGCATGATATCCCATTGACGTGATTTACTACTTTCTATTAAAAAACGGAAATTAATTTGAAATATATGATTAATATAATTTAAAATTTCTCGGGAACTATTGATCATAGCGAGGTAAATTTTATATCAATCGACAGAAAATTTTATTTTCGAGCTATTAAATTTAAAATTAGAACGACAATTACTCGTTTAAACTTAAAATTACTGAAATTTAGGTTCTCTAATAATGAAGTAATGCTGTTTAATGTCTCGCAGTGCTATGGAGCAAATTTTATTGTTGTTGACGTCAAAGCGTAACCGGATCAGTGAGAGACAGGTCTGGGCTATTATATTAGTAACTGCGCCATGTTTGATGCAAAATAGTTCAAAATACTCTACAGGAAAGACCGCTTAACCGAGAGCTACCAAATTTGGCACGTAGTTACTTCTGGGTCGTAGGTGTTCACTAAAGGAGGGCTTCTTAAGATTTTAATTAGATTTTTAATAATTGAAAATTAATCGAAATTTTAAGCTTTTACTTCAATAGCTTGGTAGCAATTTCATTTATATACCACTTTAAAATTCAAAAAATTAGCTTTCCGGCGATACTAGCTTTATTTCCGTATAATTTTTTTCTTTAATATTAATAAATTTTTATAAATATTTTTCACAACGGCACCTTTCATTGTTTTAGATACTATATTTATACACATGCGCGTTGCGACAATATTAATTACACATTTTTCTGTGTGCGCGATACCATTCCTGTAATTAATAGTAAATTTTTAAAAATAATATAAAGACAGATGAATCAGGCCTAAAACATTAACAGGCTAAGATGTTCCGGACTGAAAGTTCGAATCTGCTATAATTTTTTTCTCAATATTTCTATATTTGAATTTTCTCTTCCAGAAAAAAATTCAAATGCTGCATTTTTTTAAAATAAAATGTGGCATTATAATTTATCTGTTTTAAACTTGCTGTGTGAGAAATCTTCCTTTTATAATGGTTCGTGATCACGTGATAAGCATAAAGTTCGGTGCGCTTTTTTAATTCTGGAATTCATTACTCATCTGGCAATAGTGTACGAGACACGCTGTCATAGTACAGAATAAGAAAACGTACAGTTACATCTTAGATGGCATGCGCAGTACCTTTTGTCATAAGACGGTAACGGCACATGAATGGACTCTATGGCGAGTAACCAGCGGGAGTGTTCTTCTCTCGACTGTCCTGTATACTTGAACAATGTCCTCCCTCTGGTGTGGTGACCATAAACCACGTCCACCGACTCACCCATAGAGAACAGAACACTACTTCATGCCCCTGCAACTATAACCTTTTGGTTATTTAACCCTGTAATGACGGTTCGGGCGGTGTCGGGCGATCAGGTGCTTATCATTGAATGGCTAGGAAAAACAGTTTCGTTGTTAAAGAGTTAATCAGTGTGGCGGACATGAAGTGGAAGAGACATCGGAAGACGCTCCTTAACTGTCTAGCAAATAATGGCGAAGGCATAGAGGTGGAAAAGGTTACAAAAATACAAATCTAAAAATCTGGGATAATATACAAGAAACTAAGGGGAGTATCATATAAAACCATATACAAACAAAAACTGTAAAAAGGAAAGAAAAATGAGTATGAGAGTTTAGAGTCTACAACAGGGGTTCCCAACCCTTTTTCTCTCGCTTACCCCTTACTGTCGTATCCACCTCCCCATCCTCCAACCATCCGTCTATCGAAAGAAGATTTCATCAATAACGTTAATGGCTTGGCTAAGCTTAAGAGCCAAATGACTTGAAATAATAACATTTCCAGGACTTATTTTTGATTTTACATTTTATTCCATTTCTACAATAGTATTAGTTCAACGTCAAAACAAATGAAACCTGTATTGTAATAATTTCGCATTAACTTATAAGGACAGCTAAAAACTACACTTTCTTATTGTCAACTATTCAAATGATATAGTTATTGAATAGTAAGTATTCACTTGGGGAAACCAAATTCTTCACTATTTTTAATCCCTTATGTTTTCTTGTTTCCGCCATTACCAACGTTGATTTCGCGTACCCCCAGGGGTACGCGTACCGCATGTTGGGAAACTCTGGCCTACAAGGATGGACGGGGAAGAGTCAAACACAGCGGGGGAGGAGCATTTATTGATATAAAACAGTTTACAAATAACACACCTTCCAATTTGGAAGGTATAAAATATCACACACACTACGTTCAAGCAGCAGAAAACAATACCGTAAACACCAAACAAACAAAACAAAGAGCACCAACGGATGCAACAAAACAATACAAATCCAAATAACATAAATAAAAAAAATCACTCAAAATATAAGTAACTTATTACAATAATTTCTCACAAAAGCAAAAAATCAAAGAGGAACCGCGGTACAACAAACGCCACCAAAATTCTATTTTTAAAAAGATCAAAAAGGATTTTTCCTTTTCCCTTTCCCTATTCTCTTCCTTTGGAACACTACATAATCGTGTCGCAAAAAAACGATCAAAATAATACATAAAAGCTTCTAATTATAAAAATAAACATACCAAAATTTTTTTTCCGTTTGGAATACCCTATAATCGCGTCACAAAAAACACGCAACATAATGCATAAAAACTTGTAGTTACGAAGAATTAAACATACCGCTGGTGTGGTGCGGAAGTTAGGAGATGGGGTGTGAGCTCAGGTGCCTTCCTCGTCGTCTGACCGTGGTTCAAAATGACGAAGTCCTTCCCAAAATGGCCTTCATGTTGCAACAAAATGGGACGTTAATATAACTAAACTAAAATAAAATAAAAGTTGCACAACATGGCAAGTTTTGTGTCTAGCTGCATAATAGTGAATGAAAATACAATATGCATTTCGAAACTCTTCTTTTGGACGATTGGCTCTACAATTTGATAAATCTCTACAATTTTGGTGTCAAGATCACATAGTAAATTTTGTTTATTTGCCTTGATTTCTTTTTCAGTCCTCGCGTTCCTATTCAAGTGAAAAAACAGACCGACAGACAGTCAAGATGTTGAGGCGTTTTGTCCAAATTTTGTCCAAGATCTGCAGTTAAAACTGCAGATGTTTTAAACCAATGACATTTTAATGTTAGACCACATATAAAATGTCATTGGTTTTTCTGCGTTTTTTAAGTTATCGTGTTTACATTTAAGTCAATAGGCACACCGACAGACAGTCAAAGTATTGATAGATTTTGTCGAAATTTTGAGATAGAGTAGCAGTTTTAGTGAAAGGTATTCTCATGTGCCAAATTTCATTCGTATAGCTCGCTGCGCTTCTAAGTTCTCATGTTCACATTTAAGTCAATAGACAGACCGTCAAAGGATCGATAGATTTTGTCACAATTTTGACACAGATCTGCAGTTTTAGTGTTAGTGATTCTCACGTACCAAATTTCATATATCTATTTCGCTGCGTTTTTGAATTATCGTGTTTACAGACAGACCGACGGAATTCTAATAATTATTTCAGAAACAGGGAGATTTCAGACGTGAAGATTCATCAAAATGTCGAGGTCGAATTTTTTGGCAATTACAGTATTTTCTCTATGTATGTTTCGTATGAGATAGTGTAGTTTAGTTATATTAACGCCCGTTTTGAAGCAACTGGAGGGCTATTTTGGGACGGACCTCGTAATTCTAAACCACGGTCAGATGACGAGGGCGAAACCCGAGCTGGCATCCCCTTCTCCAAACTTCCGTGGTTTTAGAGTTTCGCGTAGTTTTAAAGTCTTTATTCTGGGGTTTAGTTATTGAGTGCTAGTTTGTTTTCATCCAACTCCGACCCAGATTTCTCTCCTTCACCAAGTCATCAGAATTATGGACTAAGACCCTCTAGAGGTTCAATACCAAGAACCCTAATCAGTCGTCCTACAAGTATATAGATGCAGCGAACTTTTGGGACCTGACTTAAAATTGTTTTTGCTTCGCGGGTCTTTCTTTTCATATGTCAGTACGCATTTTTCATTGTTTTTATAATTTTCACATGTTTTTCGTCGATGTTAAAACACTGTTATGTAACCCTTTTTTTCTTCGTTTTTTTTGTTGTTGTTCAATGAAGTTTCTACGCACACTCATCCAAACTACAAACCGGAGATTTTTATCTCCGCAGTCAGGGGTGTGTCTTAGTGTAAAGTGTTAGTTTGTTTTTGTGTCTGTGAGTTTGCGTTTGGGTTTTCTTTCATTCTGTGTGTTGCTTGGCATTTATAAAATGAGACTAAATGCACTTTTGCACCCTTGGGTGGTATTTGAGATTGCACCCTACTCCTATATTAATAATTCTCCAAGCCGAGAGGATTGTCTCCCTCGGCTGTTTGAGCCTCCGTAGTTAATTAGAATATCTCGATTTAACTAATCTTGACCATTGTTTACAAGTGAAGTATATAACTTTAAAAAAATTAATAAATCCTGCTGGTTCTTCCTCCCCTCCGAGCCACTTAAGGCCTTAAGTCAATTAGGTAGGCTGGGCCGGGGTGGGTTGCAGGCACCACACCAGTGGGAGGACGTTTCATCTCCATCAGATTTTACTCTTTCATTATTATATCGAGTTAGACTCGACATTCTGAATGATACATCTTTTACACATCCTTGTTGGATAGCGCTTATTATAAAAACCATATAATAGCAAAGTCACACTGATTAATTTTTAGGAATTAAAACAAAGTAAACAATATTTTCCAGCTTCCTAAAGCGCTAAATCAATCCTCACAATCACACGTGCATAATTATGCATCTTATTATTTTTCGGAGTGCAAAGGCATAACGTGCACTAGGCTTTAGCAAACCAAATGTAAAGGTTGCTACTTTGAATAGATGCGGTGGTCAATAGGCTAACTTGGTTATCATTATGGCCTATATCACCAGGGCCAGAATTTACTTTAAGTTATTCTAGTTACTGCAACAAAGAGAGTAGTTACTGAATCTCATTAGGCGAGGTAACTTGGAAGGTACAAACCACCGTTGACAGGTGTGCATGTGTGAACTGACTCGTGCGGGTGAGAGGAAATTCCACGCAACACTGAAGAAACTAACTCATGATAACAATTATAATTTTAACCCTCCGAGCGTCCAATTATATTGATCGTATAGCTATCAAGTTGGAAAACTTGGCTTTTAAAGTTTATGAACCTGTATTTTTGTATTTTATCACATCTCCAAAATTTTAAGAATACTTTATTCATGAAAGTTTAACAAAATATACATATAAATACGAATTATCTGCATTTGACTTGAACTTGAAAAACGGAAAAGGCCGTCTCCGCCGCTAGGAGGGTTAATAAACTTAACAAGGTAAAAGTAAAGTAAATGATAATTGAATTAACATGTCGACAACAGGAACATAAAGCAGAGCAATAGCGAGACGCATATTTACGGATCCTACTAGGGTTTGGATTGAGGTCGCATTTCATTGGCTCTCAGCATCACGTGACTTCGCTTGCTTCTGAATGATGTCATAGGAGCGCGCCTAGTTTGGATTTCGATTTCTGTCATAGTTATTGTATCATGGAAAAACCAAAATTATCTTTTAATTACTATTATTTGGATATTTCTAAAGGGAATGATGAATTCAAGATAAAGATAATTTTGGTTTTTCTATGATACAATAGCTATGACGAAAATCGAAATCCAAACTAGGCGCGCTCCTATGACATCATTCAGAAGCAAGCGAAGTCACGAGACGCTGAGAGCCAATGAAAAGCGACCTCAATCCAAACCATAGTAGGATCCGTAAATATGCGAGCGAGATTACAGATGATGCTTCAGCCTTTATAGTACTCAGCCTCTCCACTGCGCATGAGCAAGATAGACAGCGCACGCGGGACGAAGCTGTTGCCACAGGGCGCACAAACAGGGCGGATCTTCAGTGGAATCGGGTTTCGAACCTGGAGCTCTCAGGCTCCGAAGCCAAGAGATTGCCACTAAGCCACTGTGGCCATTTTGTATGTGATATAGGAAAAAGTGAGGGATTTAATATTACACAGCATAAGGTAAGGATCAAATCTTAAAAACTATAGTCAATTCAAAGATAGACGTTTACGTTCAACAAGAAAGGACAGTTTTATGACAGTTTCGTATTTCTCCTTTTACCGCCTTCTAGAGTGACAGCTTAGGATTGTAAATAAATAAATAAAACCCTCAGAAATAAAAGTTACGGAAAGAGAAACGGTAAGGGAGCACGGCGAAATCTATTTTCAGTAACAAACTCGAAAGTAAATCCGTTCCTTCAGTGTAAATAAACAGATGTTTAGAGGAGCAAAAATAGTTCTGTTTGAGAAAAGTTTTGAAATCTGTCATGTCCCAACAATTTGCTCTTTTAGCTTAGATTTAAACTCGACTCTTCAATGTTTCTAAGTTGTGATATTTAAACATTAATAATTTCTTTAAAAAATCATTGTGTCCGCATTTATCTACAAAATGATTTCAATTTGATAAACGGGATACAGAGTTTTTGGTCCTTCTACTGATAACTGTAGCATTTTACCTAATATTTATGACAATGAAATTTATATCACTGAAAAACTTTTTTTTATTTTAAAGCAATGCAAAAATCATTTTTTTTGCAGTAGTATGCTTTAATGTTATTGAGGGAAAACGTTAACATTTCAATTTATTTTTTAATTAAATATTGAAAAACCCTTTCTTGCCGAGCATATACTACCGAAGAAATAATTATGTGCCAAATTTGGTAGCTCTAGATTCAAAGGTTTGCCCTGGTAGAGTGTTTTAAATGATTTTTTGCATTATGCATATCGCATCATTCAGTTTTGCATCATGCATATCGCATCATTCAATTTTGCATCATGCATATCGCATCATTCAATTCTGCATCATGCATATCGCATCATTCAATTTTGCATCATGCATGCCCGATAGTATCCAGCCGATAAACATTATTATTTTAAATTAATCAGTATGATACTTTTTAAAATTATATTAAGTATTAAATATTCGTCTGACATGTGTTGAGATCCTTTATAAAATCTGCTTTAGACACATAAAATCAGATTTTTATAATACATTTTAATCCTTAAGTGAAAATCGATAATTACCGAAAGCAATGCTTTTCGTTTTAAAAATAATTACATCACTATAAAGAAAAGACCTGCGTGGTAGCTAACCAAAATCTTGTTTGGCACAAAAATTCCATTTATGTGACGTCACTATCATATGATAACTGTAACTGCGCGAGTAAGATAATGTGAAAGATGAGCAATGGATTCCAAAATTAAGTTTGTCCTGCGCACATTAAATCGCTTATAAACTTGAGAACCCAGCTGTTTGTGAATTTCTCACGAGCCGTTCGTTGAAATTATATTCACAGCGAACCAACGGCAGAGAACTGGAAAGAAGTAAACCCACTTTGAACCATTAATCATCGCTTGTCAATCGCTAATGGAGGGGTCTTTGGAGGCTCTTTGAAACATGCTTTGGTTTGCAGATTCCACATTTCATGTCCGTTGGAGGTTCGCGAACTACATAACGAACACGTCCCACTGCGAACTGCAAACCCTTTGTGTTCGCCGAAAAACCAACAAGATTTAGATCGCTATTAAAAGCTCGTGAACCGTTCGTCTGGGGATGAAAGCCCCGTTCAAACTTGCATACTAGCTGCTCGCAAACCGTTTGGTTCGCAAATGTATACGCGCCTTAATGTGTATCCTGCGAACCTGAACTGACCCTATTGTTGGTTCACTCATCTTATGGGTATCCAAAATATTACTGAAGAATACAAAACTGGATTACTTTTTTCCAACGGTCTTTTCTTCTGAAGGATTTGAGTGCGTAAGAGATGGGGTAAGGGTGAGATAAGATAGCGACTTCCATCTCCCGATACGACCCCATCTTTTTCCCCTTTCGCTCCAGGGTTGAGATAATTCCCAGCCGATCCCTCCCTGCGTTACTTATCGATTTCACTCTGCCCTCCTAACCCCTAGGTAATCGCTTACGAGAGCCTCATATCGAGCGATTGCTTTGCAGATAGATCCAATTGTTTTTGCAAAAAATATTTGTTTCTAGGTCAACTATTCATCAACTTTTGACACCTGCAGGATTTGGATGCTTTCATCTATAGAAGACAGGTTCTTCCCGAAAAATTTCACCAGGGAGTGAAAGTTTTGTCTCCACTTTCATAACTCGCGATGAACTTCCTATCCACTAAAGCGTAAGTCTGTCAATCCCTTGATCTGTGGATTTATTTAACCTCTAATCAGGTGAAATATCACTTCGCAGCATCAAATGCAAAATTATAAGACTAAAATCACAAGTCCTCACATTCAAATTCTTCAACCAATAGAGACAATTCACATAAAAAGTTACGAAAGATCAAAATCCTTTCTCGAGTTTAATCTTAGACTTTTGCTTTTAAATTCTAAATCAGGCACATGCGTGTCATACTCCAAGGTTAACAGGAATTTTAAAAAAAAGTGCAACCTGTTGATTTCTGTAGACTATGCGCGAAACAGTCTAACTCTTTCCACTTCATCCTGTCTAACACTTAGTTTTCTAGGTCTTTTACGCACTTATACGCAAAACAACTAGTGTCTTTGAATTGGGGGAACCAAGACATATTGTTCTCATACCCGGTTTATCTTCTTTTTTCGGAATGCTCGCTGCACTGAAATAACCAATGAAGATTCCGGATTTCTAAAACGCAAAAGTCCTCCTACTCATTAACCGCAACTTTGAGAAATGCAACATTGAAAATGTATCTCTTCTTTTCAATCCCGGCTTAACACAAAAATTAGAGTATGCTCTATCTTGGTGAGGGAAAGTGAATTTAGTTAGTTAGTTCTATTAGCGTCCCGTTTCGAAGCAACACGAGGACGATTTTGGGACTGACCCTCGCAATTTTGAGCCGCGGTCAGAGGAAAGATGAAAGTACTGAAACAAAAATGTAGCTTCTTCTTCTTCTCCCTCCAATTACCATTTATTTTTTAAAGCTATAATGTTTAATAACGATTATTTTGTAATTACCTTGTATTAAAAAGAAAAATAACTTCTAGCGTTCCTGTCAAGTGTAAGAGTCCCGTTTCGAATATGCACAATACTGAACCGTGGTCAGTTGATAACACCTGAGATGACACCCTCATGTCCGAATTTCTATATTACACGAATAAAAGACCGTTCGAAGCTAAAAAATTTAACAAATACCATGCCCGCATAGATGGCTCGTGATTGATTCATAGGAAGGTGTAAAATAGGACACTAAGCAGTATTACGTGATTGACTCATAGGAAGGTATAAAATAGGACACTAAACAGTGTTACGTGATTGACTCATAGGAAGGTATAAAATAGGACAGTAAGCAGTGTTACGTGACTGACTCATAGGAAGGTATAAAATAGGACGCCAAGCAGTATCACGTGATTGACTCATAGGAAGGTATAAAATAGGACACTAAGCAGTATCACGTGATTGACTCATAGGAAGATATAAAATAGGACACTAAGCAGTATGAAAATATAGTATTGTTGTTTGATTAGTTAAATTAATGCCCCGTTTTCACACTAACATCAGGGTGT
>BGPR01004873.1:20136-31425 GCA_013235015.1 Araneus ventricosus
TCCAATACAGTCAAAATTAACATAGATGAATCAATACAAAATTTCATTAAACTGAGACTCAAACTCTGACCTCCAAATCACTATTTCTTTGAACCACAAGGGGTGTTCTGACAATGACTTTCAGTATACTTACACATATGGAGCGTTTTGTGTTTAGTTCGTCCGGATAGTAGGGAAAATCAAGTTTCATTGGACTTCATAGACCGATCCAGACCGATTGGTCCGTAATTCTAACTATATAGATTTACGATTTTAGTCTAGACAGTATTTCACTTTCACTGTTATCCAGCTTGTAGTATTTCTATTAGTTCCTGTTCCTTATACACAGACAAACAAACAAAAAGACAGACATGCACATCTATCGATGGAATTTAGTCCAAAATGTACTATAAATCTAACATCTAGTGTAAAAATAATATATTTCCCAAAATCCAGACAACCTAATTAGCTACCTTTTGCTTTACGTCGTAACTTCCGCACGTATAGAAAGACCGACAGACAACTGCGGACGAATTTACTCAAAACAAAACTTGAAAGATTCTGATTCGAAAAATAACAATATAAAATCAACAGAAACATTATAAAATCATATGCCAAAATCTCATTTGTCAATTCACTGCATCTTAGCAGTTCTGTGTACACAACAAACAAAAGTCACAAACAGAAAATTCATTAGGAACGGATTTCGTCCAGAATCTTGCCGTCACAATATTGAGCGAAGACAGCATATCAAATTCATTCATCTAGCTTATTTTCTGTTTATTGCCACCAGACAGACAGGCTATCTTCTAATTCAAGATCTACATCAACATCTCTGACCTATGATTGTTTGAAGATTAGGAATACATTTTCTTTGTGCTTCGTACATAAAGAAGAAATATCAAACGAAAGAATAATTATTGGAAGATATAAAATGTGCGATCGCCAATGATTTGGACTAGCAAGATAGTTATTGACGCTCACAAGGCAATATTTAATTAATTCATAGGAAAAATGGTAAAATAGATAGAAATCAGGTTCATGATTCGCTGTAATATTAGAATTACTCACTTTTATGCTTAAATAAGGCATAAAGTATCCCCTGGAAGATATTTTGCAATTTATTGAGAATAAATATGAAAAAATTTTAAAAGCAGCATTAAAAAGAATTAAAATGTTTTCTCAAAATCTGGAAGTAAAATAAAATCAATAAAAGCAGAGGCATGGTTTTATATCTTTTCTCCTATTGTTTTTTCCAACATACCTCACGCTTTTACGATTTTGAGAAAAAAATTATTTATTTCTTTTTTCAATGCGACTTAGTAGAAGCGGTTTTAGTTTTGTATTTCGCTATTCTCTAATTATTTTAGTCACTGTTTATGTCATAATTCAACATTATAAGCTTTGGGATTTTTTGGAATCAATTTTTCATGAACAATTCAACAATTATTTTAATTGAAAAGAGCTCTAAAATTACTGCATTATTGCATTTGTCATCAAGACAATAGATATACAAAATTTCAGAACTCTAGATTTTTTAAAGTGAGTTAAGTGAGAGAAAAATCGATCACAAAATTCTATTGCCACAAAAAAAAATATTTCGAGCTTAAATCCATTTTCTTCAACTAATTTAATATAATTTCTTTAAAAATGATCTATAATAGGATATACTTATTTTTTATTGAAACATTAAATTACTGTCCAAGTCTTTTAGTTCTCAGAAATACTATAGGGAACTCACTGAAACCCCTACCAGAACTCAATTGCATTAAAGTGAAATCGTCCACCAAAATTCTGACCTTAAAAAAATATTTCGAACTTAATCCATTTTCTTCAACTAATTCCATAATACACAAAAAGTCTATAATAGATATACTTATTTTTATTTTTATTAAGAGAAACATTTAAATTCGTGTAAAGTCTTTTGTCTCAAAATATAGATGGTAACCATAGCAAACTTACCAAGATTCGAACGTGATTTTGGGATATTTTTAATTGATGTGTAGAGACTCTAAATTATTAAAATATTCCATCGTCATAAAGACCAATAAATATACAAAATTCCAAACTCTAGTGCATTAAGAAAGAGGTAAATCGATCCACAAATTCAACTTATATACATATAACATGTAAACATTCAGAAGCCAGTAAAAGAGTTTTTAAAAAATAGTGCAAAATCGGTTATTGATACCCTATGATTGAAGACATCTTTAGTACATGTTTTGCTTGTCTTAGCCTAGAGTTAAATTAGAAACTGAGACGTTGATATAAAGCTTATTTTTATAAATAAAGATTAGGGTTTCAATTATCCTGTTTACCCTATGTAGGGTAGAAAAGTGAGATTTCTGTAAAAATCGATGTAATTGCGTACAATTATATTAAAATTTCGGTTTATTTTAGAAGTTCTTTTTCTTCAGCTTTTGTTTCAAGTGCTGCGTAATTGCTAAACGGAAAAAAGATCGTATAGCTCAGAGATATGTTTAAAAAATTGTAACATTAATTTTTTGATTAAATTTAGTTGCTTGCATGACTTTATATAAATTTCTCGGAAGCAAGTTAATTTACTCAACTTCATTTTACTGAAAGTTTACTTAGCAGTTGGATAACATTAAAGTTTCTGCATTGAAAACCAAAGTAAGCTTCGTAATAAAAACATCTCCATTTAATACCTTAATGCGAAGAAGAATTTAACAATCATAATAAAAAAAAGTGTAAGTCTCAGATGCTGTTCTTTTTATTCGTAATCTTAAAGTCTCATTTAGTAATGAAATCATAGATTTAGAACATGTTTCTTATTCTTGTACAGTAAAGCCCCGTTTAAACGTCTTTCAAGGGACTGATGTAAAACGACATATAAATGAAAAGACGTATAATCGAAATTGAACAACTTTTACTATTTCAAATTTAATGCTACGAATGCAAAATAATTTAAAAGTAATAATTTTAAAGATTTTTAAGATAGTTATAGTATATTATTATGTAGTAGTGAAAACAATAATTAATTTTAAAATTAAACATTTATCATAAAAGTGAGAAAGACCATGCCTTATATATATATCTTGTGTTCTAATTATGCCTTTCTTATGTTATACGATTTATGTGCATGCAGGTAGGCGTTTAATTAAAAAAATCTTAATTTAAAAAATCTTAACATGATAGGAAAGGGAAAATAATGACAGAAAAATGAGACAGAAAATGTGTGAATTTCAGAAAGGACGAAAACGCTGTATAGCCGAAGCTTTGCGACGTATAAACGGAGTACTTTATGATTACATTGGATGCGAATGAATTGGTACTTATTAACGTACCAATTGGAACTTATTAAGTACGGCATTATGAATCGAATTATGTTCATGGAGTATTTTTTGATTATTATTTAGACAAAGGAAATAAGTTCGAAGTTTTTCTATGGAATTCATTGCGTCTTTAGAGGAAGCTGGAATAACTTCTTCGCCATCGCTTAAATTAGCACCACACAATTCTTCTTCTATTAATTCATTAATTATGAATAATTTCGAAGTCATGGTATCTTTATCACAATTCACGTACTAGAAAGGAGGAAATTTTCACATTTTGGAACCGTCGGAAAACGACGTATAAACGACGTACTTTATCATTACATTGGATACGAATGAATTGGTACGTATTAACGTACCAATTGGAACTTATTAGGTAAGGCATTATGAATCGAATTATGTTCATTGAGTGTTTTTTCACTATTATTTAGACAAAGGAAATAAGTTCGAAGTTTTTCTATTGAATTCATTGCGTCTTTAGAGGAAGGTGGAATAACCTCTTCGCCATCGCTTAAATTAGCACCACACAATTCTTCTTCTATTAATTCATTAATTATGAATAATTTCGAAGTCATGGTATCTTTATCACAATTCACGTACTAGAAAGGAGGAAATTTTCACATTTTGGAACCGACGGGAAACGACGTATAAACGACGTACTTTATCATTACATTGGATACGAATGAATCACGACTAGGATGAAACGACGTATAAATGCAAACAACGTGTAACTGAGAAACGTATAAACGGCGTTTTACTGTATTTCTTTTGTCATTCAATTTTTATTCATCTATTTTATCTCCTTTCTTGAGGTCAGGTGACAAAAATGACAATTGAGGCAACTATTCTCTCTTCAAATTTTCATACTACACTACCACGAGGGTGTTTTACACTGGCGAATTTAATATGGAAGAGGTCTGATTCTACCGAAGAATCGGGTCTCGAATCCGCGACCCTTCGGTGCCGAAGCCGTCACTCTGCCACCAGTTTACCGCAGCTTTCATCAGCATGAATTTAAAATACAGTGAGAAATATGTACTAATTCTCATTCTGATTGAGGCATTGAGAACCAGAGTTGACCCGGAATACATAATTTTTACTAAACTGAGCAGGGCATCATATTTTATACACATTGAAAGTGAACCATTTCACAAGGGCCGCCATCTAGTAAAGGGTGGCACAAATTTTTTTAATCCTCTCTGGTTTTGAAGGAAAATGTTTTTCTTTCCATTTAAATGAGACGCTTTGCTCAGAAAAGCGAAAATTGCGAAATCGTCCAGTCTGCTGCACAACCGACGCCTTAGTTGTTACATTAACGCCCTTTGTTAACGTCCTAACATTATTTAGCTACAGTCCTGTATCGGTTTAAAATACACGTAGACAATAGAGAAAATATCATGGCATCTTCCAATTCAAAGAGCACAAACCAAACAGCAAGACAAATTTTCAAAATCTTCCTAACAAATCCAAGAATAAAAGTCTCGTGGGTGAAAGCGCATGCAGGCAATATAGGCAATGAGAGAACAGATCAACTGGCATGCAACGCAACATGGGCAACCCTATTCACTTACTAACCTTCCTAAACCGCACATAAAAGGACTCCTCCGGAAGAGCATGCTTGAGGAGTGGCAAACCTCATGGAAAAATGGCGATGCAGGCAGGAAAATCTATAACATCATGCCCTCAGTTAGTCTCCGTCCCGCTAATTGCATTAGAGAGGATGTTATCTTCTTCTCTCAACATGGCCCTTTCCCTGCCTACTTGAAAAGGTTTCACCTATCGGACAGCGATTATTGCAGTTGTGGTGGAATTGGCACGGCACTTCACTATGCCACGGAGTGTATTCTCACAGAGTCTTGGCATATGAGGAAACCAGTGTCAAACTTCGAACAAGAATGGGTGAAAAGAATCGCCAATAACCTCGTCTCCAGCCATAAAATTCGTAGGGTTATCAAATTCATAAGCGAGAACAGAGATCTTTTCCGGCCTCCCTAGCCTTCAACTTTCCAGCGAGCTGAACAGACAAGCTCCAAATCACCGGACATCCCCCCCCCCTTAAAAAAAGAAAGGTAAAACAACAACTATAGAAAAGACTTTTACGAACTAATAGTGTAAAAGTAAAAATGCCTGTGCTGTACATAGTGTAAATATTTCTTTCTTTTTGTTTGTTTTGTTTTTCTTTTTTTCTTAAATAAAATCCCCGTGTCTTGCCCAACAAACCGTTCAGTGACCGGTCTGGTCACGGGTACGGGGGTAAGAGACGGCATTCTGTTCTGTGTTAACGTCCTAACATTGTTTAGTTACATTAACGTCCTGTGTTAACGTCGTAACATTGTTTATTTACATTAACGTCCTAACATTGTTTAGTTACATTAACGTCCTAACATTGTTTAGTTGCATTAACGTCCTGTTTTAAAGCCACCCGAGGACTATTTTGAGACGAACCTCATCATTTTGAACCACGATTAGATGACGAGGACGACATTTGAGCCGGCACCCCCTCGCCAAGATTCCACTCCACACCAGCAGGAACATATGCCGCCGATGGACATAGTGTGCATCGGACTCGCTTACATGGTGATTCTTCGGTGGAATTGGGTTACGAAACTGGAACCCTATGGCCCCGAAGCTGAGAGATTACCATTTATCTTCCTCAAAATTCCAAAGAGGAAGAAAGTTTTAAAAAGTTCACTACATCGTTGCTTTCCGCTTGAAACAGAACTAATAAAATTTCGATTAACCGTCACCGTCCGGGCCAGAGATGTGACAAATAAGAGAATAGACGGATAACAGGGATCTCTTAATACTTATGTACAGTAACGTGATTTCACTACTGGCTTGGGACGAAAATAAAAATCATATCCTTTAAAAGTGAATAATACATACATGTTGTATTTAATTTTACAAAACGATCAATATAAACTTCAATACAAGAGTAGTAATGTACAGAAATGTATCGTAATACTAAAACCTAAGTTACTTTTTAGACGACGACGGATAACAGAAACTGACGGTTAATGGAAGTTTTTACTGTAATATAAAATATGTAGATTTTTAAATTCTTTATGATTATCATTTTGAAATCTGCTTTGAGAGTACTTATAATTGGAGATATTCATTAATTCTCTAGTAAGAGAGAGCTAAAAAGTTTGAGCCTTCACCCATAAAACGTAGATGTTCTTCAAAATGTCTTATCAGCACATAAAGTCTTCATCATTAGCATCATCCTAAAATGTAAACACCGCATTTCAATTTTAAATTGCTACACTTGCAGGAACATCTTAAATAGTTCGAATGGAATAATTATAACATACCCTGGCATTTTAAAGAAGCTTTCGGGATTTTTTTTTTTTAAGTAGGTGATTGATCATTCCCGTTCCCGTCAACATGGAAAGAATTCACTCACTTGAGGAAGGAATAAAAAGAACTGGGAGACTTTTAACATCCACTAATTGAAAAGGCAATCAGTTATCCCAAAAAGTTTCATTGAGTCAAGTGAGCTATTAAAATTTTTATTTTGGCGAAGTTTCCTGCTAATTTGTTTTCGTAAACAAAATTTGTGAGTTATTTTTTCTTTCTTTCTTTTCTTTTCAATTGGATTATAATCGAAATCAACTTGTTCTTATTTAAACACTAAATTTAACATCTTTTTTCACTTTTTTGTACAATAGAACCCCAATTAATCGAAGTCAAGAGAGGGAGCTGTTTCGGATAACGATTTTTTCGGTTAAGGCCACACAGTACCATTTGAACAATATTTTTTATTTTTAATATTTGGAATTGGATTTTAGTTTTATTTTATATAAGCCAATACTCTATGACTATCCCACACAAAAATTTTGAATTTATTGAAAACTATTTGTAAAATTTAAATTTTTTAAAAAATTTTAACTTTTTAAAATCTCTAATGCTTTTTTAAATATGTCTATTCTTTTTGCAAAATTTTTTTCCATGTTCCTCATAATATGCTGCATAAAACTTGCTATGGATTTCTGTCTGCTGCTCATATTTAATTTATTATTTTTTTTATTGTTAAACACACAAAAAATTCTCAAAAATGCATTAATTTTGAATTTGACCTTTTTAAAAATAATTACTACACATCTTAAAGCTAATTCCATGGTAAGTTCCACAAAACTTATATTTCAGAACATGCATAAAAAATTGCTCACCCCTCCTTCAATAATTAAAAATGTTAGAGTTTCGAAAAATAGTATATGAACAAAAATACAACATGATGAAATATCAAGTTAAAGTTTTCATTCCTTCAATAACATGATATAAAATCCTGAGAATAGCTTGAAGCTTTTGAAAAAAAATTTAATTAACTTATTTTAAACTGCTTACCATAAAAAGTTGCAAGAATTTGTAGTAATGAAATATTATAATTGTATAATGCATACATAGAAGGAAAACAAAGGAAGCATCAATATTTCATAAAATTTCATCTTAACAATTTTTTAAAAAATAAATACTTTTTTCGGACCTCACTCCATGCTAAGTTCTGCCTCTAGCATAAATTTACAACTGGCATAAAAATATATACACCTTTATCTCCCTCTTTCTAACGAATTAATTTCTCCTTGCGTTTACGAGTAAGTTATAGTTTCTTCTGTACAAAATTGTACAACATTATTTTTCTTCTTTTTCTTTGAAACACCCTCCTATAGTCTTTACACATGGCCAACATTCCTGCTGCCTTGTTAAGTTGCATTTTATTTCAATTTTGAAGAAGTTCAAGCTTTTCAGAAACTGCAACGATCTTAAAAGTGGGCAACATTGTTTACTCTCCTATCATAAATCAAAAATTGTTCAATAACTTAATAAAAAATGCAGATGCAGCTCTGAATTTTACAGGCATATTTAGAATGATTCAAGGTATCATATGACCTAATAAAAAAAATTCTATAATCCGATGATTTTTTTTTTGGTATTGTGTCACAACAATCAACAACTATTACTATTTTGAATCTAATTGCAATATATAATTCTAAAATGTTTTGAGTGTAAAACGAATTCAAAACTCTCTCTGTATGCTACGCTTGTGTTCTTTATTAAAGTTAACCCTCCGTCGGGCGCAATGCGTCTGACAGGCACATTGCGTATATATATATATATTCACAATAAATGCGGAACTGTAATTGGTATTTAGCTTTTGGCATTTTTTGCTATGACTTTGAATCAGTAAGCATTTAGTTAATTTTCTCGTTCTTTTCTTAACATATTTTGCAGATTTACTCCTATATTTGTTGTCTTTTTCCAACAATTGGCCCTCACAGAAGGTTGGCGCCTATAAATTTCGAAATAATGTGACATAATCGATTCCTAAGGTCGACTGGCATTTGATTGTTGGAATTCCATATCTGGGTTGTCTTTTTCATAGTAATAGTTTTTAATCTTATTATCCTTCTGTATTTCATTGTGTGAATAATATTAGGTTATATTGTTTATTATATTTAATTTTAAATGAGGGTTTAATAGGTGTATATGATGAAAATGTTTATATATATATTAACAATATCGTAATTAATATTGCTAATTCCCATTCATTTTAACTTTAGTTTGTCATGAAAGTTTATGCTCCCTCATGGCTTACTATAAAATATTATCCAAGAATTATTTATGCATCACAAAACATTTTTAGAAGATGACCTTAAAATTCATTCAACTCTACAGAGAATTGCTATTTTTGGTACTCTTTGTAGGCTACACTTATGTTTTTTATCAAAGTTAACCCTCCGTCGGGCGCAATATTCGCACCGGCGAGTTCGGACGCAATGCTCCTGACAGGCATACGTAATTCATATTTAATATTGTTAATTCCCATTAATTTTAATTTTTGCATTCTAAAATTAGTCACTGGCCTTCTTGGAGAGGCTTGACTCTCTGAACCTGGCTAGAGTGAGAATTCCATTGCCTTAAAACCTGAAGTGAAGTTTCGCTCACAAAAACAAAATGGAATCGTCACGTTCTTTACAGAAATTCCAGGAGGTCGACAACTATGGTTGCCCGATAAATCTGTCAACAAAGAAAGGAACTACATTTTTCCAAAAATATTCACCCATTCGCCTGAAACCACTTAAGTCCGGCTTCTGTCGAACGGGCGGTTTGAGGCGGAATAGAGATCATAGGCTTAAAAGAAAAATGTGGCGATATCGTTGCAAAAACGTCTCGCCTTCGCGATTATTTCCATGCAGTACGGTAAGTGTTTTTTGGATTTGCGATTTCGGAGGCATTTCGGATTACCCGGCTTTTATTTAACCCAGTTAGCCGTGGTTTTACTGTGTAAGGATTACACATAGAGAATATATCACAATCGTAAAACAATTCGATTTAGAGATTTTGATGAATCTCCACGTTTCAGGCCTCACGTGGAGTGAATAAAAAGCATTTCTGGAACAATGTCTATCTGTCTATTCATCTGTGAACACCATTAATCTAAAAACGCAATGAGGTTGATGGACGGAAAATGTCACGCTACACTTCTGCTAAAATTGTAGACGAGTGTCAAAGTTTAACCTAAATCCGTTAACGGAAAGAGTTACTTGATTTTCCTCTTTGAACTATGAAACTGCTCAAAGAAGTACATTTTTACAAAGTTATTTTTAACCTATGCATTGCCATCCATACTCAATGGAAATATTATATACATTTTAAGCTAGATTATTTATTTACTTGCGATTTGCCATTTATGCTCAGAGAAAATACACTGGTGTCGAAAAGTTAAGCACAAATCTTAAGATGCGAAAAATTTTGTGTTAATATGGATGTAATGGTCCACAATCAGTTGTGGGAAGTCGTGGGACATACAATAGAGCTCACACTTGCAATGAAAATCTTTTCACGAGGGCATTTATGGGGACGGCCTGAAAGTGATGAAGACGAAAAGGGGTTTCGACTCCTCCCGTTTCACAGAAAACTAATAATGAGTTGAAGCTTTCATCAATGGTGTTGTTTGATGCGCACAATATTTACATGTATTTTCGTAAAAATAGCCCGAATATCCCAGAAAATATAAAATTTTCTTTAAAAAATCCAAAAGTTTTCTGTATGTTTATTTGTTTATAACATGCAAAGTATTTAACGAAATTTTACGAAACTTACAGAATACGTGAAAATATGTTAGAGAAGTATTGTATTAAAATTTGAAGTAATTACCTTGAATATTAGACAAAATATGAGCATTTGTAGTGAATAATATTTTTCTGCGCATGTGTGAAACGTAGCGCAATTTTCTTTTACAAATTTGGAAGCTAGTTATATAGAGCAGCTTATATAAAAATTCCAATTCGTTACTGTTAATATTCAGAAAGATATAGGCACTGAAAGAGCTGAATTGCGTTTGTTCTCTAAAGAGAATCAAAATGATGAGGGTTTTCTCAAAAACTGATATTTTTTTAACTTGAATCTTCGAACAGTAATATTGAATTGTATGAAAGTTGAATATCTTGAATACTCATGTAAACTTATAAATTAAATAATAATTTAAATTGCAGTTCGATGACTACTGTGCGAAGATTCAAATGGGTCATTGATCCCTGCAGAAACTTTTACCTACTCTTAATTCTGTGTTTTGTAATCAGTGTTTAACTTCAACTACATATCCAAAAATGGCTTCACTCGCAGCACATTTTGCATGAATGATTCACGAAACCGAAGGATTAAGTCTGTCTTGAATGTTAGCCAACCAGCAGTGTACTAGCCTAATAAAGAATGCAAAAGAATCTCGGGAATAATGTAAGCCGCATATGTTAAATATACCGAAAGAACTCGAATAATCCGGAAGTAGTTCAGGATATTATTCAAAGCAACTACGCCGATTACAAATGACCATAACTTCCTTGCAAACAACTTTAAGAAGAAAAATTTGAATACAATACAGGAAAAAAAGGTAAAGTTTTGTTTGCGTACGTAATACTTGCCAAATGTGATCTCCCTTGGTCGTATGGGCAACAGCCGTGGAGTAGGCCATTTCACACCAGACACTGTGAAGCATATTCGCAGCCATTGATGG
>BGPR01004873.1:55980-73795 GCA_013235015.1 Araneus ventricosus
AGGCAGACAAATCTACAATTTGGGTGTAAGGACCGCTTCTAAAATTTTCTCAGCCTAGTTCTTTCCGTTTTCTGAGTTATCTGGTACACAGGCAGACAGAGCGACTGCAAGACAGACATAATTACAAAAATGTCCTTTTCGAACTCAGGGAGGTCTAAAACAAGCAAATCCATAAACATCTCGAGGTTGAATTTTTTTGACGATTACAGTATTCCTCTTTGTATACAGTGCAACTTCGATTAACCGTTACTCGTTTAACCGTGAGTTTTTGTTATCCGTCCATCGTCTAAAATCTAAGGCTCGAGCCTCAAAGATACAAAAGGAGATGGCAGATAATTTTGAACTAACTCAGGTTTAAATAGTATTACAATACATTTCTATACATTACCACTTTTATATTGAAGTTAGCATGGATCGTTTTGGAAAAATTAATTACAATGTGTATGTATTATTCGGTTTAAAGGATTTCAGTTTTCGTCTCAAACCAGCAGTGAAATTACGTTACTGTTCATATGTAGTAAGAGATTTATGTTTTCCATCTATTTGGTTATTCGTCACAGCTCTGTTCTGAACACAGACGTTTAATTAAAGTATTCTTGTGCTTTGTACCCGAGAAAATAAAAATTCTTTTAGATTATATATAAGATTTTTTTAAAAAAGTGATGATTATCGTTTTTTCTACTTTCATAAAAGTGCCTTGTTAAGCAATTAACTTTAGCAAATATGGTGTCATTTTTAACAGGAAGATATTTTGTTAGGAAGCTCTTCATAACTACTGTTGCTGTCGTTGCTAGATTGAAAGAATTTTTCTCATCTTTAACGGCGATGTTAGTGACAAAGTGTATTAATTTTCTCTCATATTTTTTTAAAGTTACGTACGTTAATTTGATACATTATTTTTGTTTTCCGTAATAAATAATATTTTTTTCTAACGAGATGACTTGTTTTTAACCCTTCTCTAAATCTAATAATGAATTTTGTATGTCGCTATAAACCACGCATAATAAGAGCTGAACTTAAAAGAATTTTAGTTTTTTTACCCCACTTAATGTAATGCATATAAACACCAAGTTTATAATTTTTTACTCATAAAATATTCTCCTAAGACCTAAAACATCATTAATTTAAAGTATGGGGACAGGGACCTATGATTTTAAATTTCAAAACTTTTTTAAAAATTCACATTCCAAATTTTATACTTGAAAAGTGCTTCCGTTCATCGGTTTACAGTTAAGTATCTTAAACATGTCGTCACACCCCGTTTTGACTTAGTCCAGCTTGATTCCTATTCTTTTAAAATAAGGAAATCTTTTATAATGCCCCAGGTATTCTGTAGTGCATCGTATAAAGACTTAGAAGAAAACAACTTTCTAGGATAAAAATTAAATTAGCATTGATTTAATTAGAATCCAAAATCAAATGTCACGACAACGGAATCGAATTTGTCGAAGCAGAATTAAAATTTAAAAATTTCATTGAAAGCTTCCCTAAAAAACCAAGAAGGGTTATTGCATTGAAGATAATAATTTCCATTTCTATCTACTGTAATGAAACTATCTGAAATATCTCAATATATAAAAATTTAATTTTGTTATATGTTCTGGGATAAAAAAAAATCAAGATAGAAGAAATGTATATTCAATGGACTTTTATACCACGTAAGATTATATGCTATAAAAAATCGCTTTATAAAGGACATGCATTGCCGGATGAATTTACTCCAGTTCAAACATGTATCTAAATGGTAACTAAGCATATTTCTAGTGAGTTCTGAGTCAATTTGAAATATTATTTCACTGCGAAAACAGACTGTTAATTTTAATAAATTAGTTTGAAATATATTTAATAATATCTTTAATTATAAGTTGAATAGCAATATTTTTAAATGTGTTCATGCATTATACTCCAATTTATAAACCGTTACTCATTTTAAACTGTCACCTTCACTGTTCATATATAATAAATGGGTAAGTTGCTTTTGCTTTTATAAACAAAACATGAAATACTTTGCGATAATTTTAAATTTATTTTATGGTAATACGATACTGTTTTTCAAGCTGTATGAGAAATAGTCGCAATAGTTTCGTCGCTTTTTCGAAAATCCACTGTATATGGTTACTAGAGAAGAGTTACTACAAGGAAAATGCTGCAATTATCATGACGTACTGTACAGTTATTTAAAAAATGTGGCCTTAGGTATAGATAGGCCTTTGTCTCTATGAACTAGGCTACACACTGAGTTTTATCCTGTGGCGTATACATTTTTCGACAAATATTCATCACCTGGTAAACAGAAAAACTTTATGAGTTGTCTTGTCACATGCTGAAAACCGTTTGTTATTATTTAGAATATTTTTGAAGTTATTAAAGTCGAAAGTCCTAAAGATAATTTATGAACACTCTATATTTATGTTTTTCTGTTCTTTCTTTTTTATAATTGATATTTATCTAAATTAAATTGTAAAATATTCAAATGGTTAAGACTTAAGGAAAATTGTTTAATATTAAAGATTCTTATGCACAGACCCGGTTCTGCCAGTCGCGCAAGGCGTACATGCACGAAGGCGGCCGAATATAGAGGGCAGCCGCCCTCCACGAAATGCAGGCTCGGTCTGGGGCGCATATTTACAAACCCTACCCTGATACACCAAAGGCAGGAAATCAGCCAAATATGATTGGCTAGCGTCGCAGAACGCCTGTGACTCGTTCTTTGCTCTCGCACTTATCTTAGCGAAATCATACCAAAAAAAAGAGTCGTCCTCCTTTTTAAAATGATATATTTACTGAATGACAGTTATAATTGATAAAATTTAACAAAAATTAAATTAAATATTAATAGAAATGAAATTAAAACTAATTGAAACTCTTTGATGAAATCACTTAATGCTGCTGCGTTGAGCGCGCATAAAGGTGTATTGTTATCATTATTATCAGTTTACTTTTTCTATTTTTATATATTTTTTCTTTTTAACATAATTTTTGATTTTCTATTATTTACTGAATGACGTCTGTTATAATCTTCAGCAGTAACTTAACATATTTCTTTGTTTCGCATTTTTTTTTGTTTGCTCTAATGAATTTCCTAGGGCAATTTTTTTAACGTTGTTCTGGGTTAGCATAGTTGACACTCTTTTCCTACAGTTCAGCACAGAAAACATTCTTCCGTGGGTTATACAATTTTTAGCAAATGAAATTATTTAAAATACCATAAAAAATAAAATAATCCACACTATAGAAAATATACTAACAAAAAGACTAATGATAACTACTTTGTTTGAAGGACATTAATTGAAAGGTTAGGCAAATGTTTTTTTTGTGTACATTTTGATCAATTTCACCATCTACTTCAAATTCATGATAGGTCATTTTTAATCTCAGGTAGATAAATTGTTGCACTATATTACATTTTACATCCCTGCACTTTATATCATTCTTTTGCTTCTGTGCTCCTTATTGTTTGTATCTATACATTTTCTGCTCCAACCCACAGTTATAATAGGCCACTGCACTTTAATTATTTAATCGTCATCAATTTGAAATTATTATTTCTTTTTTTTGTTCCATCACGATACATTTTCACAAGGAAGCCTAATTATTGATCTCATTTTTATTATTCAAATTGTGATGATTTAACTGACTGGTTAACTTTGTGAAAACTCATCATTAAATTGTTTTCTATCAATCCCCTTTGACTACTACTTAAGTGATTAAGCAGACATTAAAATAATACCATACATTATAAAGGAATCTGAAGAGAATAAATAGGAAATATAAGAGAAAAAATGAGGAAAATGCAAAGAAATTTTATAAATAAGTAACAAAAGCTAATCATAAGTTAGATTTTAAAAACAAATCCAAAATTTATTATAAGGGTGTGTCAAGATTCAAGGATTTATCAGCTCATAATAATTTTTATCAGCTGTTGAAAAGTATTTTGCCCCATTTTTGAACTTATATTTTCTATTTATTCTCTTCAGATTCTATTATAAAGTTTGCTGATATTTTAATATTTGCTTAATTACTTAGGGAATAATGAGAAGGTTGAAAGAAAAATGTTTAACTATATTTAATCAGTTAATTAAATCCTGAATTTGAATGGTGGTTAATAATAAGTGAAAATGTTTGGTGGTGGAACAAAAAAAAGATTTAATTTCAACTTAATGGCAATGAAATAAAGTGCAATGGCCTGTTATAACCGTGAAATGGAGCAGCAAATACGTAGAAACAAACATGAGGAGGAGGATAGTAGAAAAAGAATTATATTAAAAAGTACAAGTATTTAAGATGTAATATAGTGAGGCAATTAATCTCGAGTAAATAAAAAAATTATCTATTATAAGTTTGAAGTAGATGGTGAAATTGATCAAAACGTAACATAAGTGCACTTACACACATAAAAACCCCATTTGTCTAACCTGTCAATTAATATTCTTCAAACAAAGTTGTTATTATTAGCATTTTCGTTAGTATAATTTCTTACAGTGTAGAATATTTAATTTTTTTTTATATTTTTTAAAAAATAATTTCATTTGTTAAAAATGTTACAACCAACGGAGGAATGTTTTCTGTGTAGAACTGTAGGAAAACAGTGACGACGAGTACGTTAATCCAAAATATCATTAAAAATTACCCTATGAAATTCCTTAGAGAGCAAACAAAAAAATGCGAGGCAAATATATATGTTAAGATACTGCTGAAGATTGTAACCGAAGTCATTCAGTAAATATATCATTTTGAAAAGGAGGACTGCTCGTTTTGTTATGATTTTCGTTATCTAAGTGCGAGAGCAAAGAACGACGTCATCGGCTCTCGGCTAAGCCAACCAATGACATTGTCCGATTTTCTGCTTTTGGTGTACCTGGGTAGGGTTTGTAAATATGCGTCCGGGGCTCTTCTTTTCCCGTCGAGTATCGCCAACTTAGGGGGGGAGTGGGGTAAAACCGTGTACCCTTGATTTTGGCACTATTAGTTCTCCTTTCTAGCGGACAAATACTGAATAACACTCTACTAATCAAGAAAAAGGAACAGTCATAGTGGCTTGATGTTGCTGTTGTATTCACTGCACCTGTGAAGGTTTATGTGTTTTAAGACGTCAACTCTCTAATGTCTTTTGATTTTAAACCACCCTTATTTAATAATCGCATCAGTTATGAAAACCATATTTAGCACAGCTTATTATACGTTTACTAAGGTTTTTACCCTATCAAACAATACGGATTTACTCCAATAATTGCGCAGTTCTATTTCGTTTTTTATAACCTCTCCACTCGGAGTAAAACCGGGTACTCCAAGTTGCGTACGACCGGGACAGTCAGTAATGATGATTCCTCCGATTAAGACGATAAAAACATATCAGACGTTCATTGTTTATGTTTTAATGATGTATTTTCTAATTTAAATAAAGAAGAATGGTCAATCTAATGTAAAAACTGTCTTAGCTGGGCCCACGAAAGTTACAGTGGCGTGGAGGAAGAAGACAACTGCTTTACCTATGCATTTTGTTACTAATATTCTTAAATCGTCATGCAAAATAAAAATATCTTCTACTTTTCCTCTGAAAATCGAGTTTTCCTAATTTCCCACTGATTTAACGCTGGCACCCGGTTTTAGTATGAGTTTTTATAAAAATATCATTAGTAAAAAAAGCAGCAAAACTATGAATTTTCTTTAAAGACATGTTCTCCTATAAACAATGAATATTTTAATAAAATTTGAGAAGCTCTATGTCGAATAGTTGAGCTCCAACAGGCCTTCCAGTCTTAGATACCTGGTTTCCCCCCACTTTCTCCTAGTTCGAAAAAAAAACAACGGATAACTTGATACGTGAATTGTTTAAGCTCAAGTATGCAGCGGATCAGCCGAAAGTTTTTTTGTAGTGTTCAGTGTTTCTTTCTACAATCTTTGCTATAATTAAAAGCGTGAAAACGGAACATATTTGCCTGCGTACTTTTTCCTGTCAACATTCCAAACACGAAGCGACAAATTATGATAATTCTCCATTTGCGCGCCTCTCGCGCATGCGCACTCACACTTATGGTTGAATCTTACTTTATCTTTAGTAGATTGCTAGATGTGGAGAAAGTTAGGGACAGTAAATGAATGCCTCACTTACCAAATCGATTAACTCTATAAAACAAAAAGTAGAGGAAAATGATTAAATAGTATACATTGTTTTTTAAAAATTCCTTTGAAATGATAAATTCAAATAAACGTCGTAGACTGTAATACTGCAGATGAATGTGCTATCTAACGACGTATAAAAAGTATAAGATAGAATGTCCTTGGAGTAACCGTTATTATTACTACAATTTTTGCGTAATTAGGGGAGTTAATCGATTTGGCAGGTGAAAGAAAAATATTAAATCAAATTCAATCTCCAAATTATTTGTTTTATTACAGAAAAACTTCATTATATACATTTTTTCTTGAAGATTTTAGCAAAAATGAATAATAACTGTTCTGTTACTGTTACAATTATTATTATTATTTTGTTTAAATTGATTCATCAGCAATATAAATGACCTCTTCTTCGTCAGCTATATTTGAGCTCCCATCATGTCGATTTGTCCTTAAGATTTTATAATAATCATGTTTAATGGTAGGAATGAATTTCAACAATTCCATCATGTTTTTCCTATTTTCTCTTGTCACAGTTCTACCTGTTGGATACAATAAAGGCTGGTCTACATTTTTCAGACATAGTGGTCTACCTGCTACATATTTTCTTATTTTAATGGCATTAAATTCTGTATCTTCGTTAAAGTCACACTTGAATTGTGTGAGATGTGGTTTCGACTTTCCGGTAAATCCGAAATTAAAGCGAATAAAATTCACATACGTAAGGATCATTCTTAAGTAGGAGGTATCGGGGTATAAATAACTTATTATTACTTAACCCCAAGAAGAGGAAGATGGATAAAACAACTAATGACAACAACATCAGAAAAAGCGGTACCTTTTACGGCAATATCGTTGCATTAAAAAGGTTTTTAACCAAATTTTTATTGCGCAATAATGCAATTAGCAACGATTTACATAAGAGTAGGGAGTTAATCAGATTGGCTTCTGAAAGAAATTATTTATTTTTCACTGGCCCAAAAAATTTGTCATTAGTTAATCCTTATTTTTTGGAAATTTTGTTTTGATTATAAACAGTTAGGAGTCTATCAAGTCCTTTGACACTAAAATTAAAAAAAAAATTCACAAAGTGGAGTTAATCGATTTGGAAAGTGAGGCATTCATATACTCATACTGTTTAAAACTTTAGTTTTGTCCATTTACGTAATTTGGCCATCTTCTGGAATTTTACTGATGAAGTTATTACACTTGTCATTGATAAATGCCTTCTACCTACGAAGAAATTTTCTTTAATACTTTTGACATTTAGGAAATTGAGAAAATTTTGCTTTTGAATACCCTGTGTCTCGACAATCTGCGTCATCAGAAATATAAAAATAAGATATTTAATAAATCATGTATATACTCACAGTTGCCGAGTCGTATGTTCGACGCTGAAGAAAAATCATTCTAAAAAAGAATAAACTCGCAATGTCGAAAAAGTAAACCAGTCATTAATTCAATGAAGAGAGCTCCTCTGTAATGAATACTAAAGAATTTAATTAGATAAAATTATTTACATTGTTAGATACAGGAATTTTTAAGAATAGGTTTAACTATAGCACTATACGTGCAACGCTCCAGCATTTTAGCTCAAAAAAAGAAGTTATGATTTCACTAGCGTTCTTGTAGTGTTGAGTTGTTTTCGGAGAAGTAGAAGTGCTTTTCGCGACACCCTGGTTTAGAAAACGAATGAAGGCATTATGGAGTGAATGGGCGAATGAAATTAAATGGCACGGTAGTTTCTTCGCATGTAGTACCACGGTAGTAGGATTTATTCTTTTGGAGATTTATTCTTTCTATTTAACTTTACAGTCCTAGATATGCTATTCTGATAATGATGATAATTTTACGTTCTACAACGGCTTGCAAAAATAATTATGCAATCACAAGGCTCAAAAAGGAGCTTGTAGTAATAAGTTCTACAGGATTTTATTTAAAAAATAAATGAACAAATACACACCGAAATGCAATGAACCTGCTATTTTTCTGTGTTGTGATACAAAAATTTCGTCTCCATCAACATTTTACCAGCAATTAATATTGTTCTTTGCTCAATATTAGAAAGAAAGTAGACGTTGAGAATTTTAATTCCAAACTTAAGAAACATTAATTTTACCATTTTCAGTGGAAGCTGATCGCACACACACAAAGATAATACTTTTATTAATTTTTGAAAGAGAAGATACGAAACCACTTTCAGAATTACAAGTTTCCGAATAAAAAACGCTCTATAATTGCGTTTCATCCAGGAGAGAAGATAAAAAGCTAATTTCTGTGTATGGAATAAACTGAAATAAGGATAAAAAATCGAAGTAACTTTGTGGAAGTTCGGTTAATCATCATTTTGCTTGAGCAGGATTTATTATTAAAAAATAAAATTGATATTTATTTCGAAGTGTTGGAAATTTTTACAAGGACGGAGAACTTACTATTTTCAGTAGCATTCTACGTTATCTTATATTCCTCTTTGTAAAAGCGTTTTGATTATTTAATCATTTATGGCACCATAAAACTTAATAAAAAAATGAAAATAAATATTCAGTTAATGATAATCTATTTCCTATAAATTTATTACCTTTGTTAATTTGTTACTTTATTAATTGTAGACGGTATATTATTGCAAATAAATAAATCTTGGCTTAATATTGCAAACGATATAATTTATTGTGTTAGCGGATTTTTAGGAGCACCATTCTACCGATGATTGGTTATTGTACTCAAATTCATAAAGTTTTATGTGGTAATATGATTAGCTTATTTGCCAAACTTTATTTATGACTTATGTGTTCGAAAAATGTTTTCAAAAGTTGCGAAAAATTTACTATTCTAACGAAATAAATTTTGATTTAATATTGCAAACGATATACAGTGGCTACCAAAAGTGTTCGTACACTTACGATTTTCAATGAAATAGGGCTCTATCCATTAATTAAAATTAATATTTCAGAATAGGTATTTAATAATAAGATCTATAATCTATTCTTAACAAAACTACATGATATATTTTAAAAACATAGTAAAATTTTATTTTTAAGAAATAAATAATCAAAAAGTAACAAAAACTTTATCTCGCAAAAGTCTTCGTACACTGAAATATTTTCGAATAAATTCATAATTTAAATTATCATCTGTTGCTTTATTTTTATTTTTGCGTTGTGGTGACATTTAAAAAATCGTTTGGCCTTAATTTTTGCTTGCTAATACCATAATATTCTATTTATTATTTAAAAATAGCTCGTAGTCATAAAGAAACAACAATCAGCATTCGAAAATTAATCATTTTTCATCATAGCAGCGGTAAATCAGTTCAGAATATCTCTAAATTAGTTAATTTATCCCATTCTACAGTGTAGTATGTGCTAAAATGCTGTAAAGAAGAAAATTGGATCGAAAACAAGGTAAGAAAAGGTTGACCGGCAAAGTTAACAAAACGTGATCAGAGATTTATAATTAGAAAATTTGTGAAAAATCCACGTTTGAGTGCTTTAACAGTTTCTGCAGAATTTAATGAAAAATTTTCTACTTCAATTTCACCTGAAACTGTTCGACGAGTTCTCAGAGCAGCTGGATTAAATGGGCGTTCTGCCTGTAGAAAATTTTTTGTTAGTGCGAAAAACAGAAAGCTTAGGCTTTCCTTCTCAAAATTAATGCTAAATAAACCCGAAACGTATTGGAATAATGTCTTATTTGCAGATGAAAGCAAATTTAACATTTTTGATTCCAATAGACGTATAATGGTATGGAGAAGAAAAAATGAGGAACTTAATCCCAAGAACTTAGTTGGAACAGTTAAGTATGGCGGTGGAGGTGTCCTTGTGTGGGGGTGCATGTCAGCATCAGGACTAGGTAATTTGGTATTTATTGGTAGCATAATGAATCATGCTCTTTATTTAAATATTTTAAGACAGAATTTAAAATTATCAGCCTAAAATTTGGGTATTGGACACAACTTATTTTTTAAAAATCAAGATAACGGTCCTAAGCACACGGTTTTCAACGTTCGCCTCTGATGTCTCTATAATTGTCCGCAAAATTTGGAAACACCACTTCAATAGCCATATTGAAACCCAATAGAACATATTTGGAGAGAACTGGAGGTTAGAGTATGAAAACACGACATTAAAACAAAAAGCAAACTAAAAACAGTAATGATGGAAGAACGGATGAACATTGACGCAGAAATTACATAAAAAAGTAGTGAAATTTATTTCCAAACGTTTAAAAGCTGTTGTGGATTCTAAAGGATATCCTACTAAATATTAATTTAACGAAAAATTGAATATTTACTAATATGTAGAGATTTTTTTAAAGTGTACGAAGACTTTTGTGAGATAAAGTTTTTGTTACTTTTTGATTATTAATTTCTTAAAAATAAAGTTTTACTATGTTTTTAAAATATTTCATGTAGTTTTGTTAAGAATAGATTATAGATCTTATTATTCAATAATTATTCTGAAATATTAATTTTAATTAATGGATAGAACCCTATTTCATTGAAAATCGTAAGTGTACGAACACTTTTGGGAGCCATTGTATTTGTTGTTAGCAATTTTTCGTCTTCTGAGACAGAACAAAATAAACTTTCCTTCCATTTTTTTGTAGCCTTCGTATACATCATAGCCCCTCGTAGAAATAATTTTGTTTTAGTCAGAATACCCGTTACTTCTCTAGAAATACAATTTTAAGTGAACGGATTTATTTATTCTTTAAAATAGCGTTAAACAATGAAAGAAATTTAATTTACTTTTAAAGTTTTTATTTGTTAAACACGTCGCTAAAATTTAAATTAATGTTTATACTAAAATGTTTTATACCTTTCGTTTTCGAACACAAAAAATAGTGCCTCATATCACAATAAAAGGCACAGAAAGCTTTTATTTCCAAAATGCAAAGCCAAAAATAATTTTTTTTACAAATTTCAAAAATAGTTCTTTGTTCACAATCGCTCTACAATGACATCGCTGTTCGTTTGCATTCACAAAATAAGAAAAAGTTCTGTCACTCTTGTTTAAAAAAAGTACTCAAACATTGAATTCTTCCGACGACGAACAGAAGAATAACTTGAGATCACAGTTTCCGGAAAACTTTGGAATAAAAACGAAAAAAGAGTTCTAATAAAAATGGTAAAAACGACGCGCGCCTTGACTTATTTGTTCGGCGCCATTTCTTTTTCCCGCTCAAGCTGCGTTCTTTTCTATTTTTTGTTTTCCTTTTCATTTGCAAATAAATGTTCGTCTCCGTGATAAACCTGAGCTTTATTTTCTCCAGTTCTGAATCAATAAGTGTTGGCAGACTCGGAGAGTCGGACAAGGAATTTAAACAATTCCGGCATTTAAATTCCAAACGAATGTAATTGGAGCGTTTCAGCGAAAGTTATTCACGAACTGTGTTTGTTTTAAAGAATGCGATGTGAAAATATTGATCAAACTCTAAAACCCAAATTCTGACTAACAGTCAGTTGTTTTGATTGAACATTTTCGAGAACTAAAAAATTTGGAATAAATTCATGTTCTACATACTAAAATTCTTATGAGTATCGTACTTATAGTATACACTTCAGCTTTTTAAATAGTCATAAACTGTATTAATAGTATAGAAAATCATCTTGATTTATAGTATTCTGAATTTGAACTTATTGAACTTTTTATAACTTTAGAATAATTTTTAAATATTTTTTTTCATTCTGGAGTCCAGAAAATTCTTTCCCCCCCGGAAGTGATCAATGTGTATTGATCATTTCAAAATCCCAAGACTAGCACTTTTGGACGATTTTACTCCGGAAAGGAGTGACAGACAATGAGGAAAATGAACGTATTTCTGGAGTTCTTTGTTTGGTCACGCTAAGTAAAATGTAAACATCTCGCCCTCCATTTTTCACTTCACCCTTATTTTGGTGAAAATAAATCTGACTGGCGCATGCGCAAAAGCGCGGAGGGTTTAGGAATCTGAGAATATCAGCAAAATTTTCTACAAAACCTTGGTATGCAATGTTTGTCACAATGACACTGTGACAAACAGGGTTTTATCTGTTAATGTACAGGGTGTCCGAGAAAGATCTTTATTATTCTAAAAATTAATGACAAAAATACGAGAAATGAAATGAGATGCATTTTGCGGCAAAAGAATGAATAAATTTAACAGTTTTCTCTAGAACCAATAGTCTCAGCCAAACGGCGACAATTAATCAGCAGCTGCAATAAGAAAACAATATGGCGACCGCTCTCAGGAGAAAACGCAGTGTGTATTGTGGATAGCGGAAACAAAATCACCGAAAGCAGCGCAAAGACGGTTTCGCCTGATATACCATAGAAGTTTATCAAGTGTGCCTTCAATTTATGCATGGATGCAGAAGTTTAAAAACACAAGAAATGTTTAAGACATTTGGCGGGAAGCCGAGCAAACACTGGACATTCTTTGTGCTACTAAAGAAGCTAACGTAGAACTATATTGAATGCGCTGTTAAAAAACTACTACTTACTTTTGCCGCAAACTGCATTTAATTTTACCTTTCCTTATTTTTGTTATTAATATTCATAATAATAAAGATCTTTCTTGGTCCACCTGTAAATAACATTAAGAATGTTAATGTGAATGTATATGTTGCTATAAAAACCCAAAATTCTTCGTATACTTTGGTATACTATTAGAAGCAAAGTAGAGTTAATTCGAAACATTTTACAATTTTTACGTTCTAAAAAATAATGTAGAATGTTAAAGAACTTCATTAAATTTAACGAGATGTATTAACACGGTTAACCTGAATTTTCATTAAAAACTAACAACAGTTCTACCTATATGATTTTCCGATTGTTAACTTAAATTTTTTTCCCTCACTGGCCCTTAAAATCCTTTTAATACTAAAATAGCTTCAAATTTTTGTTCTAATCAATCAGATACTAAAAATAAGGAAAAAATAAACCCGTGGGATTATTCTTCTTCGATTTTCTGGTATACTTCAATAACTCAACGCATTTATTGTTCAGCTTTGTTCCCGGTTTGTCGTACCAAGCTTCTTAGCTTTGTCACCCCGAGTATAAAACCCCCTACATATACAAACAACAGGTATGTGTATGCATCTGTTTTTCTAAACAAACAAACAATAAAAATAACAAAAATTATGAAAATGTGAAATTTATCTTATGCGTAATACGAAACCTGTTTTTGTGAGAACTAGCCACGATTTTTTCTTCGCGTTATACGAATTAACGTTACTTGGAAGTGTTTTATGGAGAGTCTACTATATTTTTACGGAAATCGTCAGAAGAGTGTACGTTAAAAACAGTTCAACAAGCTGAATAACTGAAAATGACGTTTTATTTAAATAATATTTCAGAAACTCGAAGCACAGGTATCACAAAAAGCACAGCACTTGCACAAATTAGCAACACAAGCAGATAGCAAATGAATAATAATAACAGCAATAGCACGAACAAAAGCGCAATGCCAAAAGACCCCAAAGAGATTATTGATTCCTCGTTCGCTCGGTATTTATACTTTTTCCGGCAGGATGTGACGGCACATAGAAATCTCTCGAAGATTCCCCATAACTCCATTCCTAGAGATAGGACGAAAATTCTAGTATTTTCGAGGACCTTCATTTTGTCGCCAAAGTCGAGAAATTTGTCACCAAGTCGCCAAATTTGTCGCCGACATCAGGGGGCATTGGCTTGACCCCCCAATAGCTAATAAGAACCCTAGTATATCTCTATTTCCAACCATAAGACTAACATGGCAGGAAAGCGACATTACAGGTTCGTAACAGTATATCTATTTAATACTGTTGGCAGAAGAAGAAACGCGAATTGCAATGAATAGACGTCACCTAGCAGCATATAAAACCTGCATCACTTTGTGTTCCAGTGTGATCGCGTGCTTGAATTGGATGCCTGTGTACTGCATATCATTTCTTTGTGAAATATAGTGAGGTGATATATTTTATATAATAAATTATTATGTTTTTACTTGAGGGCTGTGCTGGGCTTTCTTCATGTCCACACATACGCTGTGGCTACAATTATAAATGAACTGATCTCTCACATTTATGAATCCATACTTTGCAATATACCACACTTTTTACGTTATTCTGTGGTCACGAAGATCAATGGTGATATCTGAGAATATAAATACATCCATTGATTTCGTGTTCAACATCATCATTTCTGTCCAGACACTACTTTGAAGACTCTCAACTCTCAGAAATATGCGAAGGTAGTTAATTTATTTTCACCTTCTTCGAACTCCTGCCATGTCAGCATCTTCAATTTGATCTCTGGGCGGGGAACTATTGCTGACAGATTCCAACTCTCCTGCTGTACACGAGGCATCCAAACTCCCGTCGACATAAAGATTGTCTTGTTTATAACAGCTGTATTTGAAAGGTTGATATCTTACGAAGACCAGACAGTGCTATATGTCTTTCAAGAGACTGACGTAAAACGATGCATAAATGAAAAGAGATATAATCGAAATCTTACGAAAAAAATCTTGATTATTACAAATTTAATACTAGTAATGCAAATTCATTTAAAAGAATTAATTTTAAAGATAGTATTAGTATATTACTACATAGATGCAAATTACAATGAAATTTTAAAATTAAGCATTTATCATAAAAGTGAGACACACCATTTCTTTATTGCATATCTTGAGTACTAATTGTACATTTCTTATTTTATACGATATATGTGCGTGCAGGTAGGCTTTTATTTGGAAATGACAAGGAGGAAAAGGATGTTTTTCACCCTTTTTACTTTCTCGTATACGAAGTATACAAAGAGAAAGTATTGTAATCGTCAAAAAATTCGAACTCGAGATTTTGACGAATCTCCACGTTTTAGACCTCCCTGAGTACGAAAAACACAATTTTGGAATCATATCTCTCTGTGAACACGGTAACTCGAAAACTATTAGAGCTACGGGGATGAAATTTGGAATGTGGTCTTTAAACATAATTTGCAGGTTTCTATCAAATTTTGGACAAAATCCGTCGACGGGAAGTCTGTCCGTGTGTTCGCGTTCATGTGAGCACTATAACTCAAAAACTTGAATAGCTAGATGGATAAAATTTGGTACACAGTTTTATCGTCATGAATGTAGGTCCGTATAAAATTTTGAGCCAAATCCGTCAAAAAGGGGCGTTCAAATTGTATATTCAATTTCTTTTAATCCGATTCTCATGCGCAAAGTACTGGTAGCAATCTGTTATTGTTGTAAATTTTATTTACAACAATAAATAATGTTTTCAAACATGAATTCTAACAATTTTTTTATTGTTGTAAATAAAATTCAAACCGATCTCATTATTTCAGCAAATCTTTTATTTACGCGCTTTTGCAATTGTTACGGTTGTGGTAGTATAAATTGTTTTTTTGGGAATTCAATTCCAAAGCAGAATTTTCGCTTTAGTATTCATTTCATTGCCTATTTTATCGCACCTGCTTCAAAGTAATATTTTTTTGAAACGTGGCAACAGATATTTGATTTCAGGTTTGTTTGTTTGTTTCACTTTCTCGTATACGAAGTATACAAACAGAAAGTATTGTAATCGTAAAAAAAAATTCGAACTCGAGATTTTGACGAATCTCCACGTTTTAGACCTCCCTGAGTCCAAAAAACACAATTTTGCAATTATGTCTGTCTGTCTGTGAACATGATAACTCGAAAACTATTAGAGCCACGGGGATGAAATTTGGTATGTGATCTTTACACATATTTTGTAGGTTTCTATCACATTTTGGTCAAAATCCGTCTACGGGAAATCTGTCTGTCTGTCTGTTCGAGGTCATGTGAACACTATAACTAAAAAACTTGAATAGCTAGATGGATAAAATGCGGTACACAGCTTTATCACCATGAATGTAGGTCCCCTATCAAAGTTTGGACCAAATCCGTCTAAGTGTTGATGGTCTGTCGGATTGTATAATCGCAAACTTGTAAAAATTATATCTCCTAAACCCTTTGTCTTAGATAAATAAAAATTGGTATGACGGTTGCTAACATTAATTATAGATCTGTGCCCAAATTTAGTTTCAATCGGTTAAAAAACAGGCGTTCAAATTGCATATTCAATTTTTTTACTTGCGTAATGGAAGCAATCTCTGCGCATGCGCAAGCTATTCAGCGATAGCGAACGAGTCATTTTCTCCTGTTTTCTTTTCGCTGGCGCACACCCTCTCATTAGCGGAGCTAGCTAGAGTGTGATAGAAAATAAATATTGCTTAGTTTTAATACATACGCATCTCTTTGAATAGGATTCGTCACCTAAATATTTTACACAATCCCTATAATCTACAATGATAAACCTTCCGATAGTCATTGCATTCTGGGTTACAGTAGATTCGAAATTTTTATCCACGCAGGGGGAGGGAGGGGAAATGACAAATTTTTGAGAAGTATACGAGAAAGTTTAGGGGAGGCCACTCCCGCTGGTTTCTAGGAAAAGCTTCCTCTTTAATAGAAACGGAGAAATAATGACTGAGGGCGACGCGAATTTCAGAAAGGGGGAAACGAGTTATGACTAGAGTTACCATAATTTTTTAGTTGAAATCCGGACGCACCGGAGGGTGTGCGTGAAGGGTCTTGGAGGTGGGGGACAAAGTATAGTATCAAATTCCGAAAGCTTCCAACGACCCAGTTTCACAACACTAGCACATAGTTTGCGAGTGTAAAAAAATTACACTTGTGATTTTTTGAATTGAGCACAGACCGAAAAAAAAATTAAGACTTCAGAATGCAAAGAACATACCATTTTTATTAATGTTTGTAATTCAATATTATATTTATGAAAAACAGAATTAAAACAAAACTGCCAAATTTTTTAAATTTTCAGTTTGAATTGGGGTCTGGGTAAGGATGTTCATCCACTTTGTCATCAATAAGTTAAGTTATATTAACGTCCCGTTTTGAAGCAACACTAGGGCTATTTAGGGACAGAACTCGTAATTTTGAACCGCGGTCAGATGACGAGAACGACACCTGAGCTGGCAACCCCTCTCAAAACTTCCGCGGCACACCAACGGGAGGACGTTTGGCCACTGCGTATGATTTAGCGTACAACAGGTCTCATACACATCAGATCTTCAGTGGAATCGGGTTTCGGGCCTGCGACCCTCCGGTCCCGAGGTAGAGAACTTAACACTAGGCCACCGCGGCCCTTTTTATCATCAACAAAGGATATAAACAGTGTAAACAATTTATTTATTTTTTCATTGGTAGCATGACGTCAGCTGCTACGAATACGTCAGATTTTCTCAATAACAACCAAATTTTTTCCTCGCCGCATTCACTGGAGTAAAACCGAACATTTTAAATATCCGGACATGAGACCGGATTTGAGCTAGAAACAAGGACGTATGATAACGATACGTATAACCGTTGCATTGCTTCGTATAAACGAATACTTTATCATAACAATGGTTACGAATGAATTGAGACTGTGATGAAACGACGTTTAAATGAAAAACGCATAAACGGTGCTCTACTGCATTTATCCTCTCAGGGAATTCTGCGAGGTGAAATATTGCCTGAATATTTAATTTTAATATTTATTTTTACACTGTTAAGAAATATAGTATACATGGTTTAAAATTTCTTAAATATTACTGCTTAATACTGTTTACATTGAACTGGGTGTGCAAATGATTTCGCTTCTAAAATTAGAAACCTATTCAGGTGTGTTTATTTTCACCAAATGAGT
>BGPR01004873.1:73805-86079 GCA_013235015.1 Araneus ventricosus
AATTAGAAACCTATTCAGGTGTGTTTATTTTCACCAAATGAGTTGAGATAAACCTTCCTTTTTCTTCTTGCCACTTCTCGTATAAACAGTATACAAAGATAAAGTATTGAAGCGTCAAGTTCAAAAAATGCAAGGTCAAAAATTAGACCTTGAGATTGTGATGAATTCGCACGTCTTAGACCTTAATGATTCCTAAACCCCATATTTGGAACTGTGTCTGTCTGTCGGTCGGTCTGTGAACACTCTAGATCTTTAGATAAAAGTGTAAAGATCTAGAGAGATGAAATTTGATATGCGGTTTTTATACCAAAATTATAGATTTCCGTCAAATTTTAGACGAAATCTGTGTCTGGGAAGTCTGTCTGACTGTCCTTGGGTATATGAAGAGACAATTAAAATACGCAAAGAGCTAGATGGAAAGAGCTAAATGCACACGTGGTGTTCTTCATTATACTACGAAGCCCAAACCGCTCCGTATTGTGTCCTTATGCGTTGCGTGTCAGTTGCGTCATACGGGCACGTGACTCACTTGCGGACTTTGGCGTTTCTCCGTGATTCGTAGCGGGAATGCAGAAAAGTCGACAATTCATCTTTATTCCATTCCATTCCAGTTGTTCGAACACTGGTTTTTCCCCACCTATTCAAGTCGAAAAATCAGGCACGTCATTCATCTGAAGCTCCAAAGTGAGCTGGCGGTAGGGGAGCGATCTTCTCTATCCTGCTCTTCGATCCTCCCCTTTTCCCCCACTCAGCAGATTTCATATTTGCTACCCTCGTCGCGGGTCTCAATCTAGTCACAGCCTTTGATGTGCCGCGTAGCCTCGCCAAGGGTCCCAATTTAGAATCGGAGCAAGAAGTACTGGAATTTGATTTTGTTGGAAATCCAACTTTTCCGAGCCGCTACGCTATTTTCCATAGGTTTTCGACCTTGACGATTGTTTTTTCCTTCCGGAGTTCGAAAATGGAATTTTTGGAACACAGGAAGAGAAAACCTATCGTCTAGGTCGAAAACCTGTCAAATTTGGAGCAAATTATTCGAAATGGAGGAATTCAAAAGAACTTAAAATCCAAAACTCAACCCGCCGATTCCAATTTGAGACCTAGATGCGAGGGTAGTGGCAAAACAATGGATCTGCCTGCATTGGCACCTCGCGGCGAGGCTAGAAATGAAACTCGAAATCCCCCGCATGAGGGGAAGAGGAGTCTGTGTGGGAGGAATTCTGCGACTTTGAACCTTGTCTCAACACAAACTATGGAACATCCGTGAATCATTTGCCTAATTTTTCGACTAAAATGGGTGGGGAAAAAACCAATCTTAGGGCAAATGGCATGGCTAGCCTTCTCGTGAATGCCCAGCTTAAGGAGAAATAAACAGAACGCTCCATATTCTGTTAGTATACGAGAAAGTCGAGGGGAGAACACCCCTGCTGGTTAATGTAGTGTAGTTTTTAAAAGTACAAATTAGATAAAGTACTCTCCTGACGATACTAAAGATAGCTTTATCTTTCAGTGCATGTGAAAAATCCAATTTATAATTATGCAAAATCAATGCTCCACTTTCTACTTTCCCGTATAATAAGAGAAAGTATTCTAATCGTCAAAAAATTCGACCTACAGAATTTCACGAGTCTTCACGTTTCAATCCTTCCTACAGTGCAAAAAGAAGAAACATTTTAGGAGTAATATTTGCCTGTCTGTTTGCGAACACGAGAATTCAAAAGCGCAAGGAGCTAGATAGATGAAATTTGGAAGATGGGTTTTTAATAAAAATAGAGATGTGTATCAAATTTCGAGTTAGATCGGTCACCGGGATATCAGGCAGCGTTAGGGATGACGGTTATTCGAAAATAACCGGTTTTCGTCTTTTCCGGTTTAACCTGGCGGTTATAACCGCTCAAAATAACCGGTTTTCGGCTTCTCCGGTTTAACCTGGCGGTTTTAACCGCTCAAAATAACCGGGTTTTGAAAAAAACGGTTTTCGGCTTTTCCGGTTCAACCTGGCGGTTATAACCGCTCAAAATAACCGATTTTGAAATAACCGTTTTTCGGCTTTCCCGGTTTAACCTGGCGGTTATAACCGCTCAAAATAACCGGGTTTTGAAATAACCAGTTTTCGGCTTTTCCGGTTTAACCTGGCGGTTATAACCGCTCAAAATCACCGGGTTTTGAAATAACCGGTTTTCGGCTTTTCCGGTTTAACCTGGCGGTTATAACGCTCAAAATAACCGGGTTTTGAAATAACCGGTTTTCTGTTTTTATATATAAATATACAAACCCCGTTTGTAGACAAAATTTTTTATTAATGCTGTTTTTACAGGAAATCAATCCATTGGCTAATATTTATCTGTGCATGAAGACTCTTTCAGTAATCCGCCAACCAACAGACGCCTCGTGGAAGCGGTGGTCGTTGATTGGCTCATTATGAAATTCAAAGCTTCATAACTTGATAAATTTTAGTCTAATCGAGCCTATCTTCCGATCCGTTTTTTTACCCTGTTATTGGATTTAAAAAATAACCGGTTAAAGCCGGGACAAAAAAATAACCGAAGAAACCGGTTAACAGAAACAAAAACCAAAGAAAACAACGGTAGGTTTTTCACATCCCTAGTCCACGCATGTGAATGCGAGTCCGATGACTCGAAAATGCAGCGAGATAGATAAGTGAACTTTGGTAAGTGGTCTTCAAACCAAAATTGTAGAATTGTATCTAGTTTTATACAAAAACTGTCAAAGTGTTGATTATGTATGATAGTGAGTGTTGTCCATCTGTGTGAATGAGAAGACGGTAACTCAAAAATCACAGTAATCTGAATGAATGAATTTTGGTATGTGGTCTTAGCAGAACTGTAACTGTAAATTAATAGAAATTTTTGGATTCAGTCAGACAAAGATTAGAGCTTCAAAATGCATACTCTATTCCTCTTTATACTACAAAGCTAAACGGAAAATGCATGCACAGAACACTCTAAATTCTACCGAATGCGTGGAAATCATAATTTGGAAATGTAAAAATGGGCTATAATCTTACAATTTTAAAATACTTCGTTTCTTGTAGTTTTGATTTATATGATAGCATGCACGTTATTCAGGGAATGTTGTTTCAAAACTGGCTGCCACTTTATTAAATCTCATTTTTTTTCTAAATTTCCACCTCTCGTTTAAGATTCTTATCTCGAAAGTTCTTATCCCACACTACAGAAAAAATATAGTCAAAGGTTGCTTAATTTTTCGATTTTTTTTGACGGAAATAAGAGATGAATGGCACCAAATTGGAGCTTCTTTTTATAGCAATGTTATGTAATAAGTTCTTCTCTGTAGAGAAAGTTCCAAATGATAGAATTGCGAAAGTATTCTACGGAGAAAGAACTCTTATGTAATCAAGAATTTAAAATACTGATTGGTTTACTACACGTCTTCGTCTTTTAAATCAGAAAACAGCCGTAGCAAGTATTTTATGTTTTGTATACCATTTACATACTCTTTAACACAGGGAAAGTACAAGATAATCATCGGGTTTTGAAATGCTATTCCAGTAGAGCCTTGATTATCCGGACCTCTATCAACCGAAGAGGTACCAGAAAATATAGCTTTTATAAAATTTAAAACCCACACCGGTCAGGCCTAACCGAAAGAGTTTAAGGCCTTTAGCAGACAGGCGGGGGAATACAAAAGCCATACAAGAATATCAATATGACATGACACACATAGAAGCATCACAAACACAGCACAGAACGTTACAAATATTGCAAAAAAGGGACAATAACAAAATAAATAAAGTGACCTAAAAATACACACACACACAGTCACAAGGAAAAAAAACAGTACGCCACTGAATCGATATTACACATGGAGAGAACCATAAATTAATTGAATTTTGTTTGATTTTTATCAACAAATCTGGAACCAACATTAAAAATATTCAAAACACTCAAAAGGAGGCATCCAAATGAGCAAAACACAAGCATAATCTCAGCACAACACACCAGTAAAAAGAAGGAGGCAATAAAAATTTTTGTAAAGTATCACCAAAAATCCCACAAGAGAGCATCAGAAATAGACCACGGGGTCTCTCACCAGTCCAGAAAACAATAAAATCCACCAAAGTACACGTCAGTCAAACAACAATAAAAATACAAAAATAAAATGATCAAATTTTAAAAACAAGAAAGATAAAAACAAGGTTACCAATAGGGAGTCCCCAAGGGTGAATGCTCAATAAAATGTAGGACACTAAAACATTTTAATAAGTCTAGGATTAACCTAAAAACAATGTAATCAGTTAAAATTAACTACGTAAATAAAATGCTAAAAACTTAGGGTAGGGCGTAGGGACAACCCACCTAAAATTTTCTTAATTAGTGGGGTTAAGATAAAAGAGTAAAGATATCTTAAAATCACTTAAAAGCAACTTCACTCTGGGCCCTTTAGTGAATGACAAATGTTGTTACTAATAGTATATGCTTTAATTAATTTATTTATTCCCATTTTTTATGCATTAAGGTTTTAAACCACATCTTCTTATTTTGCTGTGTAGGCTTCTTGAGGTGGAATTCTTTGGTGATCGTGCAGTGAAATATAGATAATTAATAATAGATTAGTGCTGGTAATTATTTTTAAAAATAAAGACAACGAATTTTACAGAAAATAGTGTCATAGTTGGTACTGGAGCCGATTTTTACGATGCGAAAGGTCGCCATTGGAGGTGACCTTTTATAACTCAAGAACTTATGTAGGAAAAAAATATAAATGCAGTTCCATTCTTAAGTACGTCACTAGCGATGTGAGCAAATTCCACGGATATATATGAAAAAATGGTAATGTAAATGTGTCAAAAAGTTTCGCATTGTGGAGCCGAGGGGCAGGATATTCTTTTCAGAACACCCTTTAAATAATCATTGGGAAAATGCAAAGGAAACAGAGAAAACCATTAACATTCGCGAATCTTCTTATTGGAGTGTTGTGGCCTAGTTTGACAGGGGTTTGATCAAGGATCAGCCGACTTGAAGAAATCACAAAATTTCAGCATCATAATTTTAATTAAAATCTTGATTAATTTTCTAGATTACATTATATGCACATGCTATTAAATACATATTGTAAGATCAAAGATAAACCAAGTCCCGATACCAATGGTGAGAGTTAATGAGATACAGTCTAAAGTCACTGTTAGACGAGCAATACACAACTTGACTACGTCGAAGTTACAAACGGTGAGAATACTCTGAGATTTTCAGTTCCAGCCTGAGAGTTCGATGAATATGAGAGTTCAGCAGTCTACAGATAACTCAGGGCGAGTTATGAGAAATATCGAGGGTCGGTATAAAATATCGTGGTTACACAAACGTTCGATTAAGAACTATACGGTCCACCAAAGAGACATCTTTCCAGCCGAGATGCTTTCGGCTAACAGATAACTCAGGGTGAGTTTTGAGAAATACCGAGGGTCGGTATAAGATATCGAGGTTGAACAAACGCTCGAACCGGTTCACCTTTCCATACGAGATGCTTTGGGCTAACAAAGTGTAAAGAAACGCCCGTTCATCGTTCTGAGTTCCGGGAATCGGATTCACAAACAAAAGCAACGGAAGTAGCACTCCGCCTGTTTACTTTGTCGTCTCTCCCCTCTTTCTCTTCTTTCCCTCTCTTTTAAACACCTTACTTTCAAAAGACAGGGGAGTGGTTGTTGTCTTGCCTCCTGGTGATTCGTCCTCAAGCTGGACAAATCACCCAACCGCAGTCGTGTGCCTTCCTTCATGGTGTTGATTGGTTGTGGTCAATCTTAAACGGAAGTCTTTGTCGGCTTAAAACGCTTGCCACTGAAAGCTAAAGCAACCGCTCTCCACTGGTCCCTTGTAGGCTTGCGTAAGGTTGGCAGATTTATGAGCTTCTTACGCACATCTTTTGTCGTTCCCTCGGGGACTTCGGCTGGTGTGGTCGGGACGACCCGTCGTGGGAAGAGGAGAGACATCACATTATCAAAATATTTTCAAAAAAAATGGGTGCCAGATCTTTGATAGCTAATAAAAAGAGTTTGTTAAAATATTAATACGTGTTGGTACTTGGAGACTGATTTTAATAATTTCAAATAAACAATTTTTAAAAAGCTTGTCGAAAGAGAAGTCGTGATTTAACATTTCGCCTTTATTAACCGAGTATTTGATTATCCGAGGCGATTACGGTCCCAATCAGGTCGGACAATCGAGGTTCTAACTATACACATATTATATACAGGGTGTCCACACTTATCTGGGTCCAATAGCTAATTTCTAAACCATCAGAGATAGACATATAGTTCCAATTGAAAAAAAATGCTTTTAATGAGGAGAAAATATTTTATGCTTTTTGAGTCTATAAATACATTGTTGAAAAAGTTACGAATTCTAATTTTTATACGGTCCCCCGGTCCTATTAGTCATATATAGTAAAATATTTTTCACACACTAACATTTTAGACAAAAAAAGTGCCACCCTTCTGCGACTAAAGCTGATCGAGTTATTGAACTTTGAACATCGCTGACTTAGACCACTTTAAACCATTTCAATAGCCGCCTCGAAGACGATCCACCAATCAGTGCGCAACATTTACTTGTCGAGGCAGCTGATAGGTTTAAAATTATGAAATTCAAAGCTCCATAACTTGGTTAGTTTTAGTCGTAGAAGAGTAGAACTTTTTTGTTTAAAATGTTAGTGTTTGAAGAATATTTTACTAAATATGTCTGATAGGACCAGGTGACCGTATAAAAATTAGAATTCGTAACATTTTCAGAAATATATTTAGAGACTTAAACAACATGAAATAAAATTCCTTCCTTCATTTAAAGCATTTTTCCAATTGGAACTATAAGTCCATCTCTAACGGTTAAGAAATTAGCTATTAGACCACGTAAGTGTGGACACCCTGTATATTACACTCTTCAGTGCTAATTGAGAGAAGAAGAAGCAGGTGTTAAATTTTTATTTCCATATTTCACTTTTCCATATGAGCCACCTGGTAAAACCCAGGCGGAACTTCGCGTTAAGCAATAAATGAATTGAAGAGTTTATTGCAACAAAAGACGCTAGAATGGTCGATGCAATGCTAACGACTGAGCCCTTTTTAGGCGGCTGCAAAAAATCTCCAGATCTTTAGGTTTGCGATTTCTGCCTTTGAAGGTATATTACAGCAATATGTATGTGCCATCGTTGCAATTATATTGAATAAGCTTCAGAACCTTATTACAAAAGTTTTCACGAAGATAGATTATGACATGCTTCAACGTCAAGGGGAAAATCAGATTATCGTATAAATGTTTGCTGATTAAAGAAAGGAAGACATATAGAACTTTCGTAACAATTCGAAAAAAACTGAAAGGCTTCCGTTCCTAATGGTGTATTGTTTATTTCCGTAATGGTAATATTTTTTGGAAATATAACAGCTTAATACCTGATGATTATTTTGTAATTACATGTATTCTAGTTACATACTGATTTTATTTCATTATATGCGAAAAATATAAAAAAGTTCCCAAGTGAATGTGTCTTAATCATCTAAACATTTGACCTTATCATTTAATGAATACTGATATTTTAGACTTCATTAATTCTCAAAAAGTATTTTTGGAATTATATTTTCCTGTCTGTCTGTATGCAAATACAATTAAAAAATATAACGAACTAGACGGATGACATTTGTCATGAGAAATTTACACCAAAATTGTGGTGGACACGACCTACGATACGATATGGTAACAATTTAACGTAAATGTAAGTTCTAAACAGTAACCTCACCAAAAGAGCAGACGATATTTTGAAAAGAGCTGGAAATTGTTTTAACGGCAATATTTTATACGGAATTATTTACATGTTTTATGTTCTACACATAGGTTTTTGAAGCAGAAATATAAGGAAATTATAATACATTAGTTGTTATTTTTCTCAACAGAATTTGTATGCAATATCAATAAAAGAATATTTAATTTTCCCAACGTATATTTTTGACATCGAGCTGGAAAACTACAGTAACAGGAAAAAAATTTGCTATCCAAACAAAAACTGAACGGAATTTTATTCTACATCATCGGACGGAATAAAGTATAGAAAATGATAGATATGAAGAGTTTTGGGTTTCTATCATTTTGTATTAAATTTATGGAGAGCAAAAGTAATTACTGCAAGAAATATCCTTCAGGCAGCAATATTCTTTTCAACTTTCCAGCATTTTCCAAGTTCCGACCACATTTTTTTTGCTATCTTAGAATGAAAAAAAATGAGCCGAATAGGATAAAATAAAGCAACTTCAAGCAGGAAATACGCACAATAGGCAGGATGGATGTTGCTGTTTTCTTTTTAATGTTGCTATCCATCAATGTGAGAGCTCGATTCTTTCGAAGCTTCATGCGATCTGCTAAGGAATTATTCTTTTATGTTTTAGAACATCCCATCGAAAATAAGATTTTTGTGTTATTCGTAACGAAATTTCATCAACGAATTTGAGCTGAGAGTGTTGAAACTTGTTGATTTTTTGAAGAAAGGGATTCACACGATCATTTCTTTACAAATATTCTTGGCGGATAAAATAAAATCTTTTTTTCACCGTGTGGTATTTTCTGCATATCATCCATCCATATACTAGAAGTACGTACTGCGTTGCCCGTGGAATCAGGACTTCAAAAAAATAAATAAATAAAAAAAAAACTCCCACAATGACACGAAAAAGTTCTGAAAACAAATTCAAAACAAAAGATACACATTATTGATTTTCCCGCTTATTTTTCTTCACGATAATGACATTTCAATTGTAGAAAAAAAATTGCAACGTGCAAATGATTATTATACGGCAAGCAAAATATACGAGACAAAATATTAATCGAAGTCATTCATTTGGAAGGTTATGACGTATCCTGCGCTCTGCACCGTCAGCCAATGAAATTGCAACAATGCATGTTGGGAAGGCTCCGGAGGAACTTCCGCAGAAAAATCTCTTTTAGCTTGAAATTGATTTTCAAAAAACGGAAGAATATATTTTAACCGTTCTTGTTTTAAATCCGATAGAAACGTTTCAGTCATAAACTTAAAACAACTGAAAATGATAGCGTTATTAGAACGTTGGATGCGATAATTTTAAGAAATCCCAAAGGAAAATTACCATAAAAGTGACTATTTTTCAAAGACTTCTCAAAATTCAGTAAATTACGTTAGACGTATGAAACAAATTTCATTAGAACGGAAATTGGTTGCACTTTCAATGGTGTATCTATTGTTTTCGTACAAATATCCAAAATCATGCTATTGAGAAATTAGTGAGCAAAATCACCCAAACTAACATAAAACATGAAATAAAAAATTTTATGATAAAATTTTAAAATTTGGGCTTCGGGTGCATTGAATCACCATTACGACTACCTGTGTGCAAAATGTCATAGCTATAAGTGCGATAGATTCTTCTGGACATCGCACACACACAAACATTGCCTTTTATAAGTATAAATAAAATATAATTCGTTTTTCTTTTTTACTTTCTCGCCTGCGAATTATACAAAGAAAAAGCATTGCTAACTTCAAAATAATTCTAACTCCAGATTTTGATGAATCTCTAAGGTTTAGATTTCCCTGAGTGTCTGTCTGTGAACACGTTCACTCAGAAATGCATCGCATTTAGATCTTTGTAGATTTGTGTGAGTCTAATTTTAGACCAAACAGAGCATGTCAATGCAAAAAGGCCCAAAACTCATACCTGATTCTCTTCAGTGTCTCTTGGTCTGTTTATGAACATGATAAATTGAAAACAAAACGAGCCAGACGAAGAAAATTTGGTATTTTTCAAATTTTGGACGAAATCCGTCAACAAGAAGTCTGACTGTCCGTTCGTGTGCTTGTGAACGCGATAATTCAAAAGCGCAACGACTTAGAGTGATTGAATTTGATCTGTGATTTCATAACCAGAATCGCAGATTTATACTATTTAAATTATGGCAGTTACCATTAATAAAATTTAACAAAAGATATTAAAAATTAATTCAACTTTTGTATTAGACAGAATGGAGCATATGCAGCAAATTCCAATACAATACAAATACAGATAATAGAATACAAAAAAAATATAGAATAAGTAAACAATAGCTATAACAATACACCTTTTTGCGCGCCCAACGCAGCAGCATCCAGTGATTGCATCAACTATATTGTCTTACAATTAACCAACAAATAACGATAGAGTTAAACAACAAAAAAATCGTGCTCTAATAATTAAAATAATTCAACACATAAAAGAAAACAATTAGAATATGAAAGAAAAAAAAATTAAAATGGAAGAGAACTCGAATGGCGAACTTTTTCGAAGACCACTCGCCATTGGATTTCTAATATGGATAAATTTTCTGTCAAGGGTAGGACTATATAGTCAAAAAATTATATCCCTGTGGCCTGAATTTATCCATAAACTGAAATACAGGAAATAATCTCTTTAGAAAAAGAAAAACGTTATAAAGTCCTTTAAAACAAATCCAATAGAGAGACTAGAGAAAGTAAATATTTACCCTCTGCCGATATAGAAACAAGAATGACGCATCGAGAAAACAGACAAGAACAAAGGAGGTATAGGTCTAGAGGCTAGCATACCTAGCTCCATCTATGTAGAAAAAATCGAACCAATTAACAGAAGAATAAAAACTCTTCAAATTTTTAAAATTAAATTATGGGATATATCTATGAAATGATTGATTGTTAATCAACCTGTCTATTTTTTTTCATATGAACGGGATATCTCAAAAAATGCAACAAGCTAGACCAGAGGTTCCCAACCTGTGGTACGCGTACCCTTGGGGGTACGTGGGAGACCAGTTAGGGGTACCGAAAGTGATCTTGGTAATGGCGGAAAATACAAAACATAAGAATATTCTAAAATTTCATCTTCTCAAGCTCGTACGGAAAATGAAAGTGAAAAATATACGAGTCCGAAAGTCTGTTCACGAAATAAGAAAATGGAAAAAGATTAAGCTCTAGTAATTGAGTAATTATTAGCTCTCATCATAACACGCAATTATTTCAATGCTGTTTTAACTTGTTTTGACGCTGAATAATACTATTTTAAAAAATAGATTAAAATATGTACTCAAAAATCAATCCTAAAAATTTTACACAGAGAGCATTAGAGCTATTTGAGAGCATTTTTAGCATTAAAGTCGTTTGACTCTTAAGCTAACCTAAGTTAGTCAGAGAGTTAGATGGATTGAATTTGATCTGTGATTTTATAACCAGAATCGCAGATTTATACTATTTAAATTATTTATTTATTTAAAGAAAAGCATACTACAGAGATAACTCCATTTACAGAGTGCCATAAACGACAAACATATAAAGAACACAAGCTAGAACTAGTAAATCACAAGACATTAAAAAAATGCACTAGAAAATAAAAAGTTGACCACAGAGAATATAAATTATGGGACATTATTAAATAGTATAAATACATATTATTATATTATTTAATATAATTATTAAAAAGGTGTATTGTTATCATCGTTGATTACTTCTTCTGTTTCATATCTTTTTTCTAGTTTTTTCTTTCTTAATGTCTTTTAATTTTTTAATTTTCTATTGTTTAATATAATTATATTATATCAAATAATATAATATAATTAAAATTTTTTTTATCAATTATTAATAAATTTTTTGGGGGCTGAGGGATGGTTGGGGATATAACGGTAGGGGGTACTCAAAAATAAAAAGAATAATCAAGTGGTACGCGAGTTAAAAAAGTGGTTCGGAACCACTGAGTTAGTTGAAAAATAATTAGCACGTGATCTTTACATAGAAATTTTAGATCTGTATCAAATTTTATGCCAAGTTGATTAAAGGGAAAAAGCCCAAAATATGATTTTCTTCACTATACTGTGAAGCTAAACGCAAAACGAGCAGTGTTGTGTAAGTGTACGAAAAATGAAGGCTCTCGCTGACTCAAATTGCAGTTTTAAAGCTCTGATTTAGTATTTATTCAAATAAATTTTCTCCAAATTAAAAGGTGATTTTTTCCTCTTCTCGGTAAGTCATTTGCTAACATTTCATACATTTCAGATCACTATCATCTGTTCATTACACCAGCCCCCCGCCTTCATATAACAAGTACACTACATCCCGCTTTAACCAGAACAGACCCAGACATAACTAGTCCGGTCGTTCCACACGGTAGACCTATCCATGGTTACGCATTTAGATAGAAATTATTATTCGAAACACGGAAGTCGTCTGCAGTTTAGAACGTCTGCTCCTTCCCTTAAACTCTGCAGGTGGGGGCGGC
>BGPR01004873.1:86089-103460 GCA_013235015.1 Araneus ventricosus
TAATGTTGGAATGACGCATTAATGTGAATAACGATTGAGAATGAACTGATTCCATTTTCCAAATAACTGTTCAATTTTCCATCTTTGTCTGTATTTGTAGAATATTTTTACTCACGGAAAAATTTTGATTATACCGGAATATCATTATTTTAGATAGTTGAAAAATACATTCTCAACTTGTTTATTTGCATTTAAATTTAATGTAAAGCAGAATAATGTTGTGAAATTTACTAAATTGTAATTCGCGTCTGTTTTGAGTTTGCCTTAAATATTATTTATTTGTGTTTTAATTTCTGTCTTAAATCTAAATTATTTAAGTTTTACTGTAGCTGAACCTTTACCCCACTGCTTGGCACGATTTTTGATATCGACATTTTGTCGTTCTCCTTTCACCCAAAATTCCCATCTCACTCAAACTAGAAATGCTTATTCCAGTACCTTGTAATTCGAGGATGGGTCCAAAAAAGTTACAACGGTGATAAAAAATTATTTATTAATTTTGGACAGAAAATTCAAAAGGGAATCAAGAGGCATACTTGCCGATCACTTTTCCACATAATCACAAAATCTATTTAGGCATTTATCTGAACGCAGGAACAACTTGTTTAACCCGGCTTGGTAGAAATTACGGCCTGTCCATTGAGCCAGTTCTCGACAACTGTTTTCACATCACTCTCTCAAGAGAACCCTGTTCCAGATAAGTGTTTGGAACCCAGATTGGGCCCGAATCTGGGCTGTAGAGGGTGGCTACAGACTTACCACTTGAACTTTCGCAGCAATTTTTGAGTTTGCGAGCAGTATGTGTATTGTCATGCAGGAGGATAAATTATCACTCAACATGCCAGGGCGTTTGATGGCCAAATGATTATTTCCTTTTTCCGAAATTGAAGGAACACTTATCCGGAACAAGATTCTCTTCCTACAGTGATGTGAAAACAGTTGTCGAGAACTGGCTCAATGGACAGGCCGTGATTTCTGTCAAGCCGGGTTAAACAAGTTGGCTCTGCGTTCAGATAAATACCTAAATAGATTTGGGGATTTATGGAAAAGTGATCGGCAAGTATACCTCTTAATTACCTTTTGTGTTTACTGTCTACTGTTAATAAATAATTTTTGATTACACTTCTAAACTTTTTTTGGATCCATCCTCGCAAAACTATTTGCGAGAAATTCTTATTTCGCACCATAACCCTCAAGAAATCTTTTTCAGAACCGTTAGGCCTAGAGCTATGAAATTTTGGAGTTACTGATGTGTTTATAGGTTCTTACTAAGAAAGTTTTTTAAAATTTTAATTAGGTTTTTTATTAAAAATTAAATGAAATTTCAAAGTTTGTCCTCAATAACTCAGAGCACATTATCAGACAAAGTCCATTTTTACACTACCTTGAAATTCAAAAAAGTTAGCTGTTCAATGATACATTTTTTATTCATTTTAATAAATTTTAAATTTTTATTAACTATATTTTATAACAATACTTTTCGTTGCTTTAGTTTCTGCATTTATCATTGCCATATAATTAAGAGTATTTTTTTTAAAAATACTATAAAGACAAAGAAATCAAGTAAAAACGTTATCATGGCACGATGTTCTGGACTAGAAGTTCGAGTCTGTCTTATCTTTTATGCAAAAGTTGGTCATGAAGAGAGAGTCGAGTTGTCTCTCCGGAATCGTCTTTTTCACTCGAATCAGTATTTATTACATAGATGAATTTTATTTATGTTTGGAAATATTGGTTTATGCTACCTGTTATTTTTCTGTTAAGGAAAAAAATAAGACACCTGTAAGCTTAAGAATTGCTAACCAAAATCATATTTGCTGGATGTGATGGAAATTTCCTGATTACGAAAGATGGTAAGAGAAGTGAAATGCCAAATAGCAGGTAGACAACGTTAATTTAACGTCTGTACATTCTCTTTTTTGTTCAATACTTTCCGAAATAAAAAAAAAAAATTCCATGAAAATAGAATCGTTTTTATATAGCTTAATTTGCTTTATGTTTTTAACACTGAATATTGTAATTTATCTTTAACTCGCTTCACGCATGGTATACTAGAATTTTAAAATTTTGTACAGTCTTTTGTTCCCGAAGACAATATAATTACTAATATAATAGCCTAGATCTCTCGGTAACGCTCTGACGTTACCAACAATAAAACTCGAGCCATAGCACTGCGAGACGTTAAACAGCATTATTGCATTGTTAGAGAAACTAAATTTCAGTAATTTTAAATTTAAAAGAGTGATTGTCGTTCTAATTTCAAATTTAATAGCTCTAAAATAGTGAAATAAAATTTTCTATCGATTGATATAAAATTTATCTCGCTGTGATCAATAGTTCCCGAGAAATTTTAAATTATATTAATCATATATTTCAAATTAATTTCCGTTTTTCAATAGAAAGTAGTAAATTACATCAGTGGTATATCATGCGCGTGATATAGTTTGGACACCAAGATGCATCTCATTATTTATTGCAATCGTGATGGTATAATTTGATAATATTTTTTGGCAACGTTTGACAAGCAGAGAAGTGCTTTGTTTCGAAACTAGATTTTCTATCTGTCTAGATTATACCTACTAGATTTTCTAGATTTTTTTAGACCATGAGGTTTTTTGAATAAAGAAACATGTAAATAATATGTAAATAAAAAATATATATTTCCTGTCATAAAACATATGTTTATTTTATTTGTTTTCAATCATTGTTAAACACTTCTCTCGCATATATATCCATTTAAACACGTCAAATTTGACGGGAAATCTCTCGAATGAAGTGGCAATTTGCACCTGTCATACCATGACGAGAGATTTTTCTAGTATTTTAATATTTTCAGAACTTAAGTATAAATTTATCGATTAATTCTAGCTAAATTTTTATTCTGTATGAGACGCCTTCTGGTAGTGTATTTGAAAAAAATTGATTGCAGGATTTCATAATATTTATAATAATGAATCATGAAATATAGTAAAGACTAAAAAGTGGAAAAATAAAGATAAAGTTTTATACTCTTCTTCTTTTGTTATCAAAAAGTAGAAAATAATTTTTTGTAATAAAAATATTGCGATCAAAGAAAAATTTTAAAAACTTAGGGCCTGATTAGTGGCGTATGCCTAACATAAGCTTTTACGATTTTGTTTTGAACTCTATATGTTTGATAAAAAATTATTTTCTACTTTATAGTACCGCAGGAAAAGCGTGTCTTTAACCCCTTAACTGGTTTGTCCGAATGCTGTGCGTGCATCGAATGATCACAATTTTAAATTTATAAGCTAAAACAAAGTCGTTCACAGACGTTATGATTCGACACAAAGAACATTTCAAATGTCTTTCAGGTTCTGAACGGAATTCAAATGGGAGTGCACTCCCAAAATAGAAAGTGTTATCTAATTAGATAGATGAGGAAACGAAACAGTTTAGGTTTAAAAGTTTTCATTAATATTTGAGCCCCCTCTCACATTTCTATGAAATTAAAAGTGATTCTTTTGCAGCCCATTTATATCTTGTTTATTTGATCCATTTTTCCTTAAATTTTGGTATGCTTGTAGTAGCTTGGAAAAAAGTATTTTCTTTTACTTAAAAAATAATCTTTGAAGATGACAACAAAAATAGTGCTTACACTGCATCTACGAATAAATTAAAACGAATTTAGCTGTCATTTTGTTAATTAATACTATTTAAATGAAGCTTACACAAATTTGTAACGCGAGCATACAAATTAAAAATTTTCTTTTTCAATATTTGAGGAATGAAATAGGATGGAATAACAATCAATAATTGTTAAGGGAATTAAAAAGCTATAAAGACATGAAAATATTTCACACAAAAACTCAAAGTAATTGTAAAGACAAGAAAGATTTCTTTTTTTTTTACTCCTTTTAAAAATTCCAATAAATAAAATAAATCAAAAATACCCGTCATAAAATAAGAAATTACTAAGTAAGCAGACTTAAAGGATATTACTTATTTTTTCTGCCCTTTTTTTCACTTTCTAAACAACATCTGTGATTGATAGATTTTCGGAGAGCTACATCATCAGAGACCGTTAAGCCGTCACTGAGTTTAACTGTCAATATTTGAAAGTTCCGGGCGATTGAATTGAAAAATGATGTTAAGTGAATCCTGATAACCATCCATAAAAATCTCCAAATCTTATTGATGAATGGGACATACGAAATTTTTTTCTCTCTAGCAGAAGCAGAATGATTGGTTGGAAATGGTGAAAATTGAAGCCTTGTGGAAGCGAAATGAAGAGATGTAGACAGACGAAGAAACTGCTAACTGAATTCTATATTAAAAAAATGTCTTATGGCATGTTTTGACAACATGTAGCCACAAACTATGATTGAAATTTCACCATTTTAATAATTTTCATAGAAAAATTAATGAAATATTCTTACCTAAAACTTTTATTTTAAGTTTTTATTTTCGATGTATTACCGAGTATATTCGAATCGTCAAAAAATTCCACCATTTCGACCTCCCGAGTTCGGAAAACCCCCAGTTTTTTAAGTTACGTTATTCAGTTGTTTGTGTGTATGTGATCAAAATAACTCAAAAGTGCAAAGAGTTAATGCATGAAATTCGGTACGAGGTCCTTTCAATACACTACCTCTGTCCCATAATAATTGTAGCAGTTGATGAATTTAATTTGCCCCATAATAATAGTAGCAAAAGAAAATAAATATAGAACGCAACATTTATTATCAATAAACTAGATTAAATTAAACAATAAATTAAAAATATTTCTCCTAATTTTTATTTTGAGTGTTCAGATAGTTTCATTCATCATAGATCATTATGTTGCACTTAAATTGTTTTGCAGCTAACGCAATTGCACCTTTCTGAAACTTTTCGTCTTTTTTATGCATCAAGAACTGGACAATCGCAACTCGATCTTTGCTTGAAAACTCTCTTTTTTTCATATTGCTTTTACAATGGGTTGATATTCAACTGAAATAAAACAAATGAATTTGAACGGCGGATGAAATTAGAAAAATAGTTATAATTCGTAATAATTAGGTTAACCTAAAATTGAAAGATGTGTCAAAACAAATGACAGATGTCATAAAACATTGATTTTGATTGAAGGCTTTTTCAATTTGGCGCTACAACATAACTTACAGCTTGCACTGGTTGAAGAACCAGTAATTTAATCGGTAAATTCTAATCTATATTAAATTTTAGAGCAAATTCGTCACAACAGATTCTACTCTCCTATCTGAGATTTTTTAATAGTAAGTATCATTGAAATATCTGGTCTGATCCACTAAACGATAGACACAGGCTCAGATTTTCTTGGAATAAATATGGGCATAACATTTCTGTATCCGATCTGGCCAAAAGCGCAGCTTTTTGTATCATTTGGGACATAGCGGATTAGCACTTTTACCCACACATTCAACTTCTTTATTTAATTATTTATTTTTGCTATTAAGTTTAATTTAAATTTCGTGTCATTACAATAAGATATATTGAGAAGGCCGAGCTTTATCAGAGATTCAAATTTTCTTGCACGAATCCGGGAGTAGCAGATCAACCCTTCTACTCACAAATCCGAGTTTTTTTTTATAATAAGTACTAGAAAAATCACCCGTCATGGTTTGACGGGTGCAAATTGCCTCTTCATTCGAGGGATTTCCCTTCAAATTTTACGTGTTTAAATAGATATATATGCGAGAGAAATGTTTAACATTGATTGAAAACAAATAAAATAAACATATGTTTTATGGCAGGAAATATATTTTTTATTTACATATTATTTAAATATTTCTTTATTCAAAAAACCCCTTGGTAAACAACATTCCGTGTGAAGTATTTTTCGTTATTTAATAATTTTCCTTGTACTTCAGATGCCTTTGTGTAAATTTTAGCGTGATTGGGAACCCTAGACCTTGAAAGTGCAACATAGAGCTGTCCATGTGAAAAGACATGTAAATTCATCGAGGTAAATTCCAACATGATCGAAAGTTTGCCCCTGCGATTTGTTGATAGTCATCGTGTAAGCTGGAATTAACGGGAACTGGCGGCGGTTGAGAACGAACAGTAGATTCACGTCACTGGTGGCTAATTTAATTCTTGGCAAGAAAACAACATCGCCACAATTGCATTCAGATACAATTTGGCGTCCAAACTATACCATGTGCATGATATACCACTGACGTAATTTACTACTTTCTATTGAAAAACGGAAATTAATTAGAAATATAGGATTAATATTATTTAAAATTTCTCGGCAACTATTGATCATAGCGAGATAAATTTTATATCAATCGATAGCAAATTTTATTTCATTATTTTAGAGCTATTAAATTTGAAATTAGAACAACAATTACTCTTTTAAATTTAAAATTACTGAAATTTAGGTTCTCTAACAATGAAATAATGCTGTTTAACTTCTCTCAGTGCTATGGCACGAGTTTTATTGTTGGTGACGTCAGAGCATTACCGGAGGATCTGGGCTATTATATTAGTAATTATTGAGATTTCTAGTCTGATTAACAACACTGTTCCGTGGCCAAAGCCTGGTCAAAGACTCAAATTTTCCCGGATCAATTTGATTTGAAAATTATTACTTCTGCTCGCATTTCCGAGGCTTTTGGTAAGTGTCACTGATATTTCTAATATGATTCGCAGAACAAAACACCGAGGTCCGAGCTTGATAAAAGGCTCAAAGTTTCTCGCTTCTATTTCGATTTGAAAATTATTACTTCTATCCGTATAACTGAGGTTTTTTAAAAATGTCACTGAAATTTCTATTTGATTCGCAACACAATATACACCATGATCCGAGCTTGATAAAGGCTCAGATTTTCTCGAATCCATTAGGGCAAGGGTTCCCAACCTTTATTCCCTCGCGTACCCCTTGATTAAAATATATATTTATGCGTACCCCGTACTGTCATATCCCCACCCCCACCAACCATCCGTCTATGTATGCAAAGAATTTTTTTATCAATATTGTTAAGGGCTTATGTTAGCTTAAGAGTCAAATGATTCGAATTAATAACATTTGTTGGTCTTATTTTTTTATTTTACATTTTATTGCATTTTTACAATAGTATTAGCTCAACTCAACCAATGAAATCGGTATTGTAATAATTTCGCATTAACTTATAAGAATGGTCAAAAATTTCAGTCTGTAATAATCAAATTTTGAAGTGGTGGCAAGTATTAATTCGGTGAAAAAAATTCTGTAACTTTTAAAAATTTCTTATGTTTTCTTGCTTCCGCTATTACCAACTTTGATTTCGAGTACCACCAACTGGTCCTACGTGTACCCCAGAGGTACGCGTACCACTGGTTGGGGACCTCTGCATTAGGACATTGGAGATATGTACTTGCACCGAAATATTCAAGTTTTAACAATAAGTATCACTGACATTTCTAATCTGATCCGCAACACAATACACAAGGCCAGAACCAAGTCAACTGTTCAAATTTTCTTGAATCTATTCTGGCATCGCAAATCCGTACTTCTGCTTACATATCCGAGCCTATTTATTTTGTTAATAATCATTTTCATTCACGCAAATAAGCGCCTAAATGCAAGGAGATCCCCTTTGCGAGCATTAAGACTGCCCGAGAATTTCATAACGCCCTCCCAACGTAATTGAAAACACAAACCGAGCGATCGTGATCGCTGTAAAAGTGTCTACATTGCAGGGAGCTTTCAGTGGCGGGGAAACAAACCACTTTCCAGAAAATCTCGTTCGGGCACATTTGGAAGGGGTTGTCTGGATCGTTAAGGCCGCTCTCTCCCAAACAATCCAGAGGCACTCCTGAATTACGTCTGTTGCTAATCGTGGCTGCTTTTCTAATTGCTAATCGTTTTGTGGGGTAATCGACTCCCCGCGGAAAACAACATCGCGTCCTTTAAAGCTTGCTGCGGCGGTAATTAATTGATCTGATTTGCCTTTCGATAAAATTTGTGCCTGCAAAACCTTAATTGCCGCAAGATGAAGCCTCAGTGTTGCTGAATGATTTCATTGCTTTAAAGGATTACTGCGTAACGACTTTTGATTGGAGGGTTGTAAGGAATAGTGGATTTTTACGGAGTAGGATTGAAAATACAAGAACTTTGTACATTCGCCAACAAATGATTGCTCGTTGGCTTTCGGATTATAAAGTAATTTTACTAAGTTAAAAAAACAGGCAAAGTTATTTTATTATTATTTATAAAACTAGAAAATCACCCGTCTTGGTATGACGGGTACAAATTGCCTCTTCATTCGAGAGATTTCCCGTCAAATTTGACGTGTTTAAATAGATATATGTACCTCGCTAAACATCTTGCTTTGCTTTCCTTTGTCATCCGCCGTCTTTTTGCGATGAGTTCTTCGTCGGTATTGATCGTAAAAAATATAGTAAACTAATTCATGATTGTAAAGTATTAAATTATAGTAAAAATATAAACAGAATATGTACATAATAATTCAATAACCAGGAAATTCTCAGCTTGTCAAACGTAAGTTAAAATTTCAAAGGAATTCTTTTTCGAACTTCTAATCAAAACAAATCAATCTTTGTTTGTCAAACGTTGCCATAAAATATTATCAAATCGTATCAACACGATGGTAATAAATAATCAGATGCATCGTAGCGTCCAAACCATATCACGCGCATGATATACCACTGACGTGATCTACTACTTTCTATTAAAAAAGGAAATTAATTTGAAATATATGATTAATATAATTTAAAATTTCTCGGGAACTATTGATCATAGGGAGATAAAGTTTATATCAATCGTTAGTAAATTTTATTTCACTATTTTAGAGCTATTACATTTGAAATTAAAATGACAATTACTTTTTTAAATTTCAAATTACTGAAATTTAGGTGCTCTAACTATGAAATAATGCTGTTTAACGTCTCGCAGTGCTATGGCGCGAATTTTATTGTTGGTGACGCCAGAGCGTTACCGGATCAGTGAGAGACAGATATGTACTATTATATTAGTAATTCAATTTAATAATTTACTTAATGCTTAATTATAAAGCAACGATAACGTACACAGAAAAATCTATTTAATATAGTAAAAAGGGGGCTTTTGTGTAGATTCAATAACTAAAACAGTGAAAAGTATTGTTGATAAATATAATTAAAATTATTTTGAAAATTTTATTAATATTTGAGAAAAAATTGCACGGAAATAAAATGGATATCTCTGGAAAGCTAATATTTTGAATTTTAGAGTGGTGGAAAAATGATTTTTTTGCAATAATATTATTGTGCTGAAATTTTAGCATTTCCTCAATACTGAAGTTATTGAAGAAAAATATTAAAACTTCGATTAGTTTTTAATTAAAAATTTTGAAAAACCTTTTCTTAATGAGTACAACTAACCCGAAAAGTAACTAGGCATTTCTTCAGTATTGAAATTATCACGGAAAAAATGTTAAAATTTCGATTAATTTTTAATTAAAAATCCAATTAAAATTTTGAGAAATCGATCTTTAGTAAACATCAACAACTCAAGAAATAAGTACTTGTCAAATCTGGTAGTTCTATGTCCAGCGGTCTGTTCTGTAGAGTATTCCATTATGTGCATTGCGCATCATGTTGCTCTCTGTTGGCACCATTTTTGCATCTCAATTAACAAAAAGCAAGCTGGCCTATGAACACCATAATATTGAAAAAAAAGTCGTGAACTTGCAGTTCAGAATAAGATAATGTGCGGTTGTAATCGCTCTTGTGAAATTAACTGTAACTGATTGTGTTTGGAAGCAGAAGCAGCGCCCTCTGGAGCTGTAAACATTCAGTAGAGGCCAGGCGATCGACAGAGATGGTTTGTTAAAGAACAATTTTCAATTTATGCTTTGTTTAATTTGTAATAATTTGTATAAACTTGCCCGTGTGTAACTTAAACGTAAATAAATAATTGTTACTCTAACTGGGCTGTTTATTGAACCTTACTGGACCCCAACACGTTTAGATATTAGACGACATGTTTGGTTAAGTTTGTTAGGGGACTATGAAATCATGGTAATTGACTCCATTAAAACTTGTCCAACCAAAAAATTACAAAAGATAATAAAGTTCAACGACGAGAAACACATTGAATTAATATGCGATTATGTTAGACAGGAATGTATCAAACACTAATCGGGTGATTGATAAGTCTTCTGTGAAAAAAGGAAGCTCATTTATATCACTTTAACTACACAATGCTTAAAAATTATTCAGGTAAAAAATAATAATTTCAGCTTCTGAAGTCATAAAAATTCTCCAGCTTACAAGGCGAGAAACTACCATCAGTAACTGAATAATTTATAAACTTGATGTCACGTTCAAAATTAAAAATTTTAAGTCCTCGTGCATCATCATTAGCTTGTCATCACTGAATTTATTAAATAACCGTGTATTTCGGTGGCAAATGTAAATTAGGAGTTGATTCGCTTAAAACATTCTTAAAAAAATTGCCAGCAGCATACGTAAATAACATATTATTCATCAGAAAAGTTACGTTAGAAAATTAAAAAAATCTTAAAAAAGAAAATAAAGGTAATTACGGCTCTCGAAGTTAATTAACTTTTGACATTTAATTGGTGGTTTTCCAGCAATCGCATTTTTCCTTCTGACTTGAAGCAAACTTAAGCAAACGATCACTTTTCGTAATCGATTTCCAGAGAGTAATCGTTTCATCTTAATCGGGTTAAAGTTTTTGGAAGATCCGTTTCGAAACACTCGTTAATCGAAGCTATAATTTGATGTGAGGCCGGGTTATTTATGAGTGTTTTTCATTTATTTCTGAAAGAGATCTAATCCATTATTAAAATAGTGTGTTTTAACAAAAAAGCAGGCATTAAAGCTCACGACATAAATAAAATGAAAATCTAAAGTGCACATTAAGATAGGGCTAAAATGGTCTCTTACTACCATAAGATGCATTTTTAAAGACGATTTTGGAAAGGTAAGTATTTTCTTGACGAAGTGGTGACTAATTCGTGAAAAATATCGTCTGCATCTGGATAAGATGGCTCTTGTATTTTATTCTTTAGGGATTCTAGACGCTATAAAAATGTCTGCGAAATGCAAAAGAAGAAACATTTTCACTTTATAAGAATAGTTCTTAGAAAGAGAGAGGTTAAACTATTATATGATCGAATTACCTGATAAAAATTATTAATTGAGTAATTCTTTCTCATTTTTAAGAGTAAAAATGTGAGTAAATTATTTTAAACAGTGGATAGTAAATATTATTACATGGTTGAGCTTTTAAAAAATAATTTAACCTCGGGGAAAATTTGATTTGAAGTTTATTTTCATTCTTTTTGCAGTGGAATCAATTCATACTCACATACATTGCGCATTTTGCATTTGCTGCTCGTAGCGTTAGAAGATTTCTTTTGCTGACTGAATAGCAATTGCTTATTTTTTGCTTTATATTCTTTAGTAATATAATTAATATTTTAGTTCTTATATTAGAACTTTCAATTTACATTTTTTCAGTGTTTTTTTTTATTCGCATTCAAAGTTTATCTAATTTAGTGAATGTGGTTTTCTATTTACATTGGAAACGCGAAATTATTCGTGTTCAATGGTATTATTAAATTTATTCTAATTTAAACTACATTCACGTTTTTTTAATCTGAATAAACTTAACTAAACGTATTATAATCTATTTAACACATTAATTTTAATTTTTATGTTTATTAATGAATATGTGAGGTAGAATATTGAAAAAGTCTTGCTTCAAAAAGTAATTATAGCAGAAAAACTTAATTTTGAATTTTCGTAATCGATGTTTCGGCAGTTCAACTCAGAATTGTTAAGAAGAAACTTTTGAAAAACATTTTCATTCGATAATCTTTCTTCTTTTTTTCTATACAACTTCCAAAAAATCAGTTTTCTCCAAATGTCGAAAAACCATCACAGTACAGTTGCAGTTGTTTGATGACAAGCGCATATGCCATGCAAGGCAACATATCGCTACATATTAAGTGACATGCGAAGTTACGTTTTGCGGGTTGAATTCGTGTTCCAATTCGAATTGACTTCATTATACTCTTTATACTCTTAATAACAACGTTGCTTTGCATCTTTACAAAGTATAGTAAACTACTAGCTGTGTGGGCCGGCGTTGTACGGGCTATCACGAATAATAGGATATTCCCGGGCGGAGAAAAGTGAGGTCACGTGAGACCTTGGGATCCATATATTTTCATATGCCCCGCCTCCGTTTTTTTCTACAAAAACAAATATGGTCACTTACTTTCCCTAACAAACGTTACAAAGTTAAACACTTTAATGCAAAAAAAGAAAGAAAAAAAGCATGAAAACGATTTTTCCAGTGTTAATAAATCCAAACACAGAAGCTCGCTCAAAAAGAAATACCAACTTACGTTAAATAAATAAAAAAAATGCAACACCGGATGCGAAAACTAATAATAGGGAGAAAAAGAATCCGCCGTGAATGAATTCACCATGCTGCCAATAGATGGCAGCACGTGAATTCATTCATTTTGACGTTTTTAATTAATATCTTTTTAAATAATTACAATTTCGGAATTTAAATAGTCGAAATGGATTCCTTGGATTATTTTCCATTTTTGGTACTTACGGCTAGTTTCAGGATTCAGTGGTTAGTGAGAAGATAGAAGGACATACTAGGTACATATGTTTGTTTACCTTTGAATTTTAATAGGATAGATAAAAAGGATAGAAACACTATCACTTCAAATCATTTCTTTTTTAATGTCAAAGAAGATTTCTGTTGTACTTGATCTTCTAATAAAATAGCATATGATCAATATGATACAATAGCATTACAAGCATCAATGATCTTATAACGTAGGTAAATTTAAGAATATTTATTCATTACAATTTTTGACCTGATTTATGAAATATTTTGTACAGTTGTTATACATAATTTGTATAAAATATTTTCACAAATTTTATCAATTAAAAATTTTGGATATTATAAATGTTTATATAGGTATATTCATTTAATCGTTTCCGTTTCTGTTGTTGTAATAATTTTTGTTAATAAATGTATCTAAATAATATCATTTGAATAACATATACTCTTTCTCTATTGACTTTCAGTTCTTTTTCATTTCGAAATTCGCCCTGCTGTTGTGTTTGTTATTTATATCCATATCACAAACGAATTACTCCCTCCAGCCTTAGCGTGCGGATCCAACATGAATGTACCAGGCTGCCGCGACAATTAATCGGGCACTGTGCCTCCCGCATAATAGCCCCATTACGAGCGGCCCATGCGACTACCCCTCAGACAGAGGTACGACTCGTCATCGGAGGACGGTAATTCAACCACCACCATTACTATATCCCACCGGGAATCAAAAATCTGCTTACTTTGATTTTTTATTAATTTGTCTAAATAGTTCCATTCCCTAAAAAAAAATAAAAAATTCTGTTTTTACTTCTTCTGTTTTGTTTTTTCGAGTATAGATGGCGCCATGGGATTAGTGTTTCTTTAAAAAATAATCTGACTTCTTTTTGTTAAAAGAAAGTTAGCGTGGGTTTGTGTTTACGTGTGGACAGTTTTTTCTCTTTTTTTCTATTCTGGGCATCGGGCTGGGCTACCTTTAATACAGCCAGAGGGCTGATATTTTTAAATCAGTCATATTAGCGTTTTTATGTATGTGTTTTGTTTTTCCTTTTTCTTTTGAAATAATGCTTTTTGGTGTACAGATCTCCTTTGTCTTTTGTTGGAAAATTTCGGGCTGAGAGAAGCTATATTTGACGCAATGCAAACTTCTTACAGAAAAATTTCCCAATTATTATTTTGAATCCATTTCGAATAAAGTCCTTAGCCCTTGAAAAAATGGACTAGAATGGATTCCTTGTTTTTTTTTATTACCTCTGAGTTTATCTTTGTTCTTTGGCTTTCTTTGAATGATATTGATTTCCATTGTTCTTTGTTTTTTGTTTGCAGCCGCAATTGCGCGCTACTTAAACATTGTTTAACTTTTATTTTATTTTCTAAATTTTATTGTTTTTAAATAAATTTTTTCGCTGTTTTTATTTAAAGTTTAAGTTAAAATATTTTTATTTTTAAATTTATTCTAATTTTTCTAGTTGATTGTTTTTAAGCTCACTTATACGGTAGGCTCTCATCCCCATATTTGAGGTGTCCCCTGAAGTGGGAATATTTCAATCCATCTAAGAATGCAAAGGGTGATTTTTCTACTTTAAGGTACCTTTGGAGTTAATTACAGATTTGAATACCAAAAATCATGTAATTCGACAAGCGAGTCAAACACGCCATTGTATAGGAAGGGTTTGGACAATACATAGGTATGAGGCCAACAAAATGTAGAATTTTCTTAACTCTTTGAACCTGGCTAGAGTGAGAATTCCAGTACCTCAAAAACTGAAGTAAATTTTCAATCACAAAAACAGAATGAAATCCTTCCTTATTTTAGAGAAATTCCAGGAGGACGACCAATTGTACACAAAGAAAGGAACAACTTTTCTCCCGTAAAATTCACTCAGGCGCCCGAAACCGGTCTCTGTCGAATGGGGCGGATTAGGGCTCATAGAGTTAAACCTGAGGTTCCCAAAGTGCGTGCCTCGTCTTCCTCACTGGGGCTCCATGATAAAACTCCATTTACGCTTTTCATTCAGAATCGAAGGTCGGTAACTCAGTTCGAATTTGCGAATTGAATTTCATAGATAGCTCCATCTGGATTTACTGTCGTAGAATCAGGAGTGGCGTTAGAGTCCGCCCGACGAGGGGGCAGGGTTTAGCCGACAGGGGGCATGACTTTCTGCACAAGAGGAGGGGCGTAATGATGACTCTCTCAAATTTTAGCCAGAACCTTATTTATCTATTAGTAGAATAGTCGGTTTCTTGGTACAATAATTTGCCCCGACGGGGGGCACAGAATCCCTGACAGGGGGGGGCCCTGGACCCCCACTGGCGCCACCTCTGTGTAGAAGATTTAGTTTATTTATATTAACGTCCCGCTTTGAAGCAACACGAGGGCTATTTTGGGATGGATCTCGTAATTTTGAGCTACGGTCAGATGACGAGGATGACACCTGAGCTGGCACCCCTCTCCAAACTTCCATGCCACACCAACGGGAGGGCGTTTGGCCGCTGCGTATGATTTAGCGTGAAACAGGCCCCATACACAGTGGATCTTCGTCTGAATCGGGTTTCGAACCTGGAACCCTCCGGCCCCAAAGCCGAGACCTTACCAATAGGCCACCACGGCCTTCTGCGTAGAAGAAGATAATTTTATTGAATTGTCTTGTGACAATGTGTTAAAAGCAAAATTTAGCAGCCTGGAATTAACTGAATATTAGTTGTCAGATGAATATTCGCTCCTACGTGCTATAGCAAGAGAACTTTAATACCCTGTGCCGTTTCAACTGTGCGAAGTTGGGATTTTGGCAGCTGTTGTCATGCAATGAAAGTGACGCGCGAAAATTGAAGTGGAAAAGTAAATGAAGATAGCGGTGTCCATTTTAATTCCGCTATTTGAGTAAGTGTGTAGTGATCAACAGCTCATCCATCCAGCTGATTATTATATTTATTAAATTTAAAATCCTTTCAATAAATTTATAATTGACTCAAAAATTTGTTCTATTTATTTCTACCTAACTTATACACAAATTACTGACTATTTTGCAAAAATTGCTCATTGAAATTTCACATATGACGTTTGGAAAATTCTGGATTCAGAAAGTGCGCTGAGAATCGAAAAAGTCTGGGAATCACTCTCTTTTAAATGATGCATTTCTCTCTATAAAGCACACTGAGGGAAATATGGAATTCTAAACATTTCCCTTATTCTTTTAAATATAGATATTTAATAGTTGGATTTCCATTTATCTCGGCTATCCATAAAATTACTTTTTCAAATCATATTTCTGCTCCATCTGATCATAATTCCCCAGAGTACATGTTCCTCCAGTAATTAACCCTCAACTACACCACCAACAATTATTTTTGTACGGACGCTTTTCCGAGACGAACATATACCTTTTTTAACTGCGAATTAACGAAAATCCCTGTCGGAGTTCTGCTCCATTACCTCTGCATGAGTGCAAATTCCTCCCTCGCTCCAGATGTACACAGCATGGCAACCTGTACCTCGGATTCTATTTCCCTGGGGATCTCTGGGAAAGGGGACAGAATCCCATAATCACCCGCGCGCTGTCTCCAATCCCTCGGGAGTTTAAATTCGTTTAGTAACGGATTATTAGTGAAGGTAATCATCGGAAGCCAGGCGAGAGAGGCTCAGACTATTGGCTAATATTTATTGAGCCAGTGACTGACCGCGCCGGTGGACTGTCGGCGAGTTTCAAACGGTGATGGATCAGTAAGCTGAAAATCGTCGCATGAAATGCAGGCAGGGTTTTTTTTAACGATTGCCTCAAGATTTTAATTTCTTTTAAAAATTAATTTGCTTAATGCAAGTGTGGTATGTGTACAGGGTTATTCAAAACATTTGCACCAAATACAATGGGCAATATTTTCCTTGTAAACAAGGAGAGGAAGAAAAAATTTGAAGCACAATTGAAACACAATTCAGAAGATTGCTTAAAATTTTGTTTCCGTAGATAGTAATTGCCCCATGTGACTTTTCTTTCCGAGGGGGAAATCCACGGGTAGAATGTTAGTAATTGCCCTGTGTGACTTTTCTTCCCGCGGGGAAATCCACGGGGAGAATGTTAGTAATTGCCCTGTGTGATTTTTCTTCCCGCGGAGGAAATACACGGGAGGAATGTTAGTAATTGCACTGTGTGACTTTTCTTCCCGCGGGGGGAATCCACGGGGAGAATGTTAGTAATTGCCCTGTATGACTTTTCTTCCCGCGGGGGAAATCTACGGGGAAAATGTTTGGGATGTTGGTATCCTAAGTCTGTGGTCGCTACTAAGGTGCGAGGACTACTGAAGGAATGCCTCCACAAGTTATCGCATGCTCTACTGACTTGTTCAGGACTGGAAGAAATCAACGCATTTAAGTAACAATTTTAATACACACAGAAAGGAACTTTAGTTAACACTGATAAACTTAAAAGTCAAAAACAGAATTAATTTAAACAATACACAACTAGACATGTCAGACACTGAGTCCTGATGAATTGGCACGTGGTTGCAGACGATACGGTCCTTTATACTTCTTAGCGGTGTGAAGCGCAGTTGCCACAAATGAAATCCAAATGGTTTGGTGGTGCGGCATTCGTACTATTCCATACATAAAGAAAAAATTTTCCCGCTATTGCATCATGTACCAGTCTTAAGGAAAAGTTTCATCGAGATACTTAACACCATAGTGTACCCCCGAACTCGGAGCCATAACGGCTCCCTGTCGGTTGGGTAGGTATACGTGAACCTATCATCGGGATACTGCAAGATATAAAGTCCTGAGGCAACATAGATGGATAA
>BGPR01004874.1:8616-25689 GCA_013235015.1 Araneus ventricosus
CGTATCAGTGCCTTACTAAGTTGCGTATCTCTTTGAATTCGCGTATAGAGGTTTTCTCTCGGAGGGCTTGCTAGCTCACCGTTTGAATCGCCGTAATACAAATTCGTTTTCTTTTGTTAGAAGGCACTCATCGAAGAAATATACTTTAGTAATTTTCTAAAATACTATTCAGATAATCACAAATAAAAATTTTGGACTACTCAGAAGGTAAAGCTGTTGTTTAGATACTATTGTGTTTCCATCTTATTACAATGAGAAGAATGTTTTACAGAACTGGTCGTTCTGAACTGACGAACGCCACTTAGTGACAATTCGACAATTACAGGGCAGTGAAAACGTTTTCTAGTCACTTTAACTTTGAAATAAAACACGTTTTCCAATTAAATATGGGGTTAAGTACACTCCAAAAATAATCGAAATCTCAATCTGCATTTAACCACTGGAACCTCCAACAGGTTCCGTATGCAAAAAAATCATCTGCAAAAGCATATACCCGAATAGTTATTTCTTTGTTGTCAATTTATAGGGCGGAAATATACACTAATAGTGGTAGAGCATAATAATATAAAGCTATATTTGTATATATTTATTTTACTTTCTTCGATTTTTATTTTTATTCGTATTTTTGGCATGTCTGAAAGCAGATAGAGCTTAAGTAAGAGAGAGCTTATTTTTTAACTTATTATTATTCAATTTCTAATTCATAACTATTCTAATGTGTTATGCATGTTTTTCAAAGGTTGTCAGTAATATAGAATTAGCATTACCATTTTTTGATTTTGTACAAACCTGAATGGCAAATATTTCAAAGTTCATTAATCCCAACTTACCAAATTTGACTAGCAGGTCCATCGAGAGAGGGGGCAAGAGGGGCAAAATCCCGGGGTCCCGGGCTCAGAATTGGCCAGATAAAGAGAAAAAAATATTTTTCTTTTTTTGTAACATTGGTGTTTTATTTTCATCAATGGTAAATAGGACAGATATGAGTAGAACTGCATTTTTACATTTATTGTCTCTGAATTGAAAACACACATTCTTTTATATTAATCTAATATACTGTTACAAAACTATCATGTCGCTTCCCTGTCATGTTAGTCCTATGGTTGGAAAGATATATTTATTAAGATTTTATGGGATTGAGGAGGAATGGAATCCTCGACCTTGGCGACAAATTGTAGGATCCCGAAAATTCTAGAACTTTCTTCATATCTCTATTAGCAATGGAGATATAGAGACTGTTGCATATGATTCCATGTGACGTCACGTCCTTTCGGGAAGGCTATAAATACCTTAGTGTCCGAACGAAGAACAATATCTTTGCAGTCTTCTTCGAATTGAGAGTTGGTCAGCCGTTAGACGCTGAGCGCTACTGTTCCTGCTATTACTGTTAATATAAGTGATTTGCTATCTGTGTTGCCAATTTGTACAAGTGCTGTTTTGTTTTGCCATCTTTGCTTCGTACTTTCCGGAATATTCGTGAAAAAAGCGTCGTTTTCCATTATTCTGCTTGTTAGACTGCTTTCAACGTACACTCACTGGAAGATTCTAGTAACAATACGTGATATGACCGGGCAACCAGAAGAAAAAATTTCATCCTCTGATTTGCTATCACAGTCATTCTCGAGGGGAGGGAAGATGAAAGAGTAGTAGTAGGGTTAATAAAGGCATTAATTATGTTCTGACCCCGCCCTTTCAATAACATAATTTGCACAACAAAAGACTGAATGAAACAACTTTCAGGGGTTTGAAAAAGTGGCCTAAGTCAAGAAATTTGCCTTCTAATATCTCTGTAAGTTTTGCAGATAGAAGCACGAAATTTCGAGTCTTCACCGATGAGTGTAAAGGAAACATTTTACTTACTGTTACTTTTAAATTATTGGGGCCACACAAAATATATTTTTTGTCATTATCAATCCCCCTAAGCCAAACTTTTTTCATTAATTCCCTACATTATTTAATGAAAATTTGTAATTGGAAGTAGTTGTATATGTGCAATATTTAAAGAAATCAATCCTTGTTCCAATTTTTTGGACACCTTATATAATTGGTAGTGAGCCCTCTCAAGATTTTGCTTTTGCAGATGGATAAATAAGTTACAGGTAATGTAATACAGGGTGATTTTACGGTCGTGTGACAAACTTCGAGGGGGTGAACAGGCATGCGATAAGCATCCAAAATCACATAAGAACAGGGGTGCTCAAACGCCATCTGGTGGCAGCAGATAGCATTTAAAATAAAACTGCGCTGGCCAAAATACTGATATCTTACTGAATCTTAACGGTATTGAACTGAACTTTTTAAATAAATTGCGCTATATATCTGACTCTGAAGTTTGGAAAGAAAAATAAAGCTACCTTTGCGCACAAGCAGTAAAAAAACATTTACTACAGACGTTTATATCTTCTGTAGTGTTCAAAGTATTTGAGTAACATTTTGATACAATGCTTCTCTGACGTATTGTCACGTATTCTGTAAGTTTTATACAATTTGGTTGAAATCTCTGCAATTATAAGCAAAAAACATTCGGAAAAATTTGGGATTTTTTAAAGGAACCTTTATATCCTTCCAAATATCGATGCTATTTTTACTAAATATTGCGCACGTTACACAAAAGAATTGATGAAAGTTGCAAACTATTTTCACTTTTCTGTGAAGCGGGGTGAGCCAAAATCCCTTTTCGACTTTTTCAATTTCTGGTCGGTCCCCTAAATGCCCCCGTGACCGAATTTTCAATGCAGATTGTGAGTTAAAACTTATTCTTTATGTGGTCGAAGTTCGAGGAGATATTTAAAAAAATAAATGCGCATATTTCAGAAAGCGACCGCAATTGTAGCCATCGTTGTATCATTTTAAATGCCATCTGCTGTCTCCAGATGGAGTTTGCGCACCCATATGTGATTTTGGTTGCTTATCGTATTCTTGACCGAACCTCAAAGTTTGTCCCACGACCATACAATCACCCTGTATATATACACACTAGCAGAGAAGAATTTTTTCACCCTACAACCAATGTTATACATTCTCGGCCTCAATTTTGCTTTACTCACAAATGATCAAAGCAAGAATGAATCCATGCTCTTTCTACTGCGGCTCTATCACGATTCTACCGGCAATTAGTCGCACCGAATAGTTCTCGCTCACGAGTACTCAAATACAGCGAGAAAATAGTCGTAACCTTCAATTTAGATCTATCACCAACGCCGAGTGAAACCAAAGGGAGTAATTTCTCACCGTTTCCGCGAGTACGAGAAGTGGAAACGATCGACCAATCAAAGGAGAGCACTATTTCCGATTTCGAAGCATAAACAAACAGATTGACTGTCGAGCCGGCCTGTGAAGTATATTGTTTTAATTGAAACTACTTACTTTTGTGCAAGTGGTTGTAGTCATGCAGTTTTCACAGCATAATCAAACATATAATTTGTTAGATAAGTGGTTAATAAGTGAAGACTTTGTGCACTGTTCACAGAAATATCTTTGATATTTCTCGAGTAAAAATTTTTCTTCCTATTGAATCGTGTTTTCACACTTTATGTCATTGTTTTATCTGTTTATTTCTCGAATATGATATGCATAGAATGAATTGACTCTTTCTATGAATGTGCTTTGTTATGCAACAAAATGTTTTGGTTTTTTTAATGTTTATTTTCAATACTACATCTATAATCACTGTATCATTTTGCATCCAATAAAGACAAATACACTCCAGAGAGTACTTGACGTATAAAACATCAAAATAACATTTTTGAATATTGTTTACAGTTGTTTTTCGTGAAATCATAGGTAAATAAATGCTTTTATCAATGAAATATGATGTAATCGATAAGTGTTTAAGCAAGGAACCCTTCTTGCGCAAGAGCTAACATCAAAACTAGAGCCATCATTTAAAGTATCGCGAAACAAACAACGCAACCTTCTCACTAGCGAAAAGTGCTTCTCGCTTGCCTTTAGAGCGGGGAGAAAAAACGGTTGAAACTCGCTAGGGATTTTGGTACCCAAACGATTTCGAAAGCTTCGTGTTAACGGATTTAGATGACATCGCGAGATGTGACGTCACGAGTGGGAGAACGGGTCATTTTCTCGCAACAGAATGGTTGTCGGTAGAATCGTGATAGAGCCCCTGATGAGATTCAGTACACAGAGTGGTTTCCGTAGAAACTTCCTTTGGAGAAAGCCTGGGACTTAATAATATCGATACTCCAGCAGAAACAAACACTTTGGCTGAATAGAAATCCTTTGCGTTGCGAGGTAACATGGTGAATGACCGTACACTATTTCATATCTTTTACATAAATTACTGGGTGCCACCCCAGGTGTCGTGATCTGACCGTGGTCAAAATTACGAGGTCCTTCCCAAAATAGTCCTCGTATTGCTTCAAGACGGGACGTTGAACTAAAACTGAAAAACAACACAAATTACTTTTTATATACTTTTATTTAACTTAACATTTTTCATGTTTTTAAAGACGGAATTTTGAAATCAACTTTGCATATCATTAGTATTAGAAAATTAAAATTTGGCACCTTATATATTCTCGTAAATAAATGGAAAACTTTCATAAATTAATCAATTATCAGTTAAACAAATAATTTAATTGTGTGAATATTGAGGCCGTACAAGTGGTGCCACCTGGTAGTGAATTAGGAAAATTTGATCTGACGATATTATGATATTTATAAAAATGAATTATTAATTAAAGACTAAAATAAAGAATTTTATTAAAATAAAAAGATCTACTTTTTTGTGTAGTATTAAAAGTGTGTTTTTAAAAATTGTTACTATTAAGAATAATTATCTACAGGAGATCTCCGATAGTGTTTCCAATTTAATGAAGTAAAAATCTTATTTATGTCAGCTATACCTGTCAGCATTCAACCGTATTACACGAGGAGTTACATGAAAAAAATGTGGGTATTTTCTTTCACTCAATTCACAATTTGACGCCAGGAAAAAAACGCCTACTATGCTAAAATCGTTATCGTTTATTTTCTAACGCATGAATAGCTTTTATTTTGTAAACAAGTAACACGATTACCATTTTTATTTTAGCTATGTTTCTTAAGTACAGAAATAGAACGGACCGGTGCACATTTATAGGTACAAAGAATGCTAAGAACGAAACATTCTGAAAAAGAAAAGATTGTTCAGAAATCTTTTAAGATTCTTTCCGTGTTTTCTTTTTTTAAATATTTTTCAAAACAGAAAATTTCGAACTAAGGAAATAAAAATTTGGAAAGACCGCTGAAGAAAATCTTTTACAGATGAAAAAAAGTTTTACTGTTGAGAAGATACATCAATTAAAACGTTACTCTGCATCTTTTTTTGTATTAATCCATCATCTTTAAAAGTTACATGCAAAAGTTTGAAATAGTTCCATTGTTACAATGTAAACAAAATTTTTGATAGAGTGAACGATATTTAAAATACCGATGACGATTTGCTTAACTTTGGAAATGTGTTTGAAACAGGTTGATTTAAAGAATGCATATTTACTTAACATTTTGTTTCAAACATATTTGAATAATTTGCTGAGGTAAATATATTTTAGATCTAAAATTATTATGCAAAATATTTTCTTGTTTAACATATTTATATTGGCTCTATACAATAAATTTAAAAATATTACTTTCAGGACGCCTGAGATCATCAAGTCATTTTAATTTAGAATTTTAAATAATTCAATAAAACCGTCCAAAACTTCGCACATTCAATCTCCAACCCCCCCAAAAGCAGTCTTTAGCTGAGTTGTTGAAATTAAATACTCAGCGAGGTTTAAATGTTACTGTCAATGAGGGTAATCAGTTATTATATATAATAGACGTGGTAATTATATATAATAACAAGTCATTATACATAATAACTGCATAAAAAATCCAGTTATATATAATTACCGCCATGATTATATATAATAACCGATCTACCACATTGACCTTAACATAAACACAAAATAGCTGATACAGTTTATTGATGTCAACATACGAGGGTCGTTTTTTTTTCAACCTCCGACGCACCAGAAAAAATAAAAGAGTAGAGAACAAAATGAATTTATTGCCAAAAGTTATGTTCAAACATGGTTACTTTATGACGTAATCGTCATGAAGATTCAGGCATTTTGATATCGGTGGGCCAGGTTTCAAATCCCTTCTTTGAAGAACTTTGCCGCCAGTGATGTGAGATAAGGAGATTCAAAGCAACGTTAAAGCACATTTTTCTGGAAACTTCGGCCTCCTAGCTAGTTCTTCAACTCAGGGAAGAGGTGGAAATCACACGTTGCTAAGTCTGGGCTATACGCCGGGTGATCAGACACGTCCCATTTAAACTGCTCCAGAAGCTTCTGTGTTACAACACCATTGCCAGAGCGGGCGTTGTCATGAATGAGGGCAACTCCAGAAGTCAGAATGGATCTTAGCAGCCGTCGTAAGATTTGACAAGAAACAACTGCATTGATCGTTTTCCACGAAAAAACCTTCTGCTTGAAGAAAGCGAATAACACTGTGCAACTCGCACTTGGCGGGAGCATCAATTCAACCAGCCCTGTTTACGTGCTACATACATACATACATAATCCACGCCGACTGACTCACCCGAAGGGTTTAGAGTCAGCAAGGATCGACGGGGAGGAGTCTGACCAGTCAAGAAAGAAAAAAGTTAAAGTTAACAGACCTACCTAGTTGGAAGGTATGAATTACTAAGCTACGCTCATATAGAAAAAAACACAAATACAAACAAATCATACAGAAAAACAAACAAAAATATACAATAATACAAACAAAAACACACACAAAACAAAAGCACCAAAGAGTGCTACAAAACGAAACCAACGAGGTAAAACTCAAGAAACAAAAAAGGATAATGAAAACAGAAACTCCATCAAAGTATTACTTACATAAGAATAAATACTTTGAGTGCAGTAGATTTAATATACAGAAGTTAAATACAATTGAGATCACAAACGCTGCAAATCATCACAAATTTTCCTAGAAATTTCAAAAATTTACTTCAACCTGTTTAAAAATAAATAGTTTTTACAGAGTTTTCTAGTCCAGTGAGTCCGAGTAGCACCTGTTGGTAGTACTAAATGATAGTCCTTGGTAAACATACATGAAGTCAAGTAATGGTCAACATTTCCATGCTCACCACACAAACAATCAGAATTGTTCAAAATCTTGAACCTGTACAGATCATGGAGGCATGAATAAGATTATTTATAGCTCTATGGCACAGATATACAGGAAGAGATCCATGATTGGTAAGTAGATAAATGGCATAGTTGTTGCTAATCAATAAGTCCAGATTTGCTAACGGAAGAATTTCTTTTGTTCGCTTACCAGTGGTGGAGTTTTTCCAGTATGAGTTCCATTCGTTCATAAGGAATTCCTTACAAACTCTTTTTACATAATAATAAGGAGCACGTATAGACATATAGGCCCCACAAGAAGAGGCAATTTTTGCAAAGTGATCAGCCAGCTCATTGCCCGGGTTACCGGCATGAGCTTTCACCCAGACAAGGGTGACTAGATCCTTAGTATTGTACAGGTTATCCTTAACTGATAATACAAAATTAGATTTGACTTCGGGGCTTCTAATCGCTTCAATATAGGATTTGCTATCAGAAAACACTTTGATCTTAACATTTCTTTCCAAGGACCAACCATCAGCAAAATTAATTGCCGCCAGCTCAGCCTGGAAAACAGAGTTAAAAGAATTCATTTTATGGCCAAAAACAGGTAATAGTGAATTTCATTCAAAAATGCACGCCGAGAATCCAAAATTGGCACCAATCCTGGACCCGTCGGTGTTCACCTCATAATCATAATCAGTAAAGTCCTCACAAATTATGATCTTTCTATCCGAAGAAATAGAATTTATGTCTCTATAAAAAGTCTATGGAAATTGGATCAATTCGTTCCCTAAACTTATCTGATCTAAGTTTCCAAATTTTAAATCTAATAAATAATGATTTGGTAACCAAATGGAGTGGAGGAATACCTAAAAGTATATTTAAATAATTTGTTGGAATAGTTTTATATGCTCGAGATAATTTCAATAAAAACATTCTTTGAATGGAATGCAATTTAGCAATCTGGGATTTAGTTAAGGCTCCATCCCAAGCAGCAGCGCCATAAAGAAATGCCTTTTAAACTACTGTCAAATACCAAAATTTTAATAGATAGGGAGAAACACTCCAATTTGAGGCAATTAATATCTTAAAATTTGAACACAAATTGCAAGCTTTCCTATACAAACCAAAAATATGAGGATTGCAAGATAGTTTATTATCAAAAATTAAACCCAAATATTTTAGGGTTTAGTAATTTTGACTGATCTGTCATTTAAATTAAAATTTGGCTTACTATTGAAAACGGTAGTATTATGCTTAGACAATGAACGAGAGGTAAGTGACATGAAAACCAACGCCTGGCACTTGTTGATGGAGATGTCTAATTTTAAAAATGTTTACGTGCTGACAGATCAGCTCAAACTGGCCAGCTGGCGTCGGCAGTAGTTGAGGTTATGGATAGAGACATGCGCAGTCGCCCACCACGCATCCCCACATCCTACCACTGATCTTTGTATTTTGTGGCATTAGCAAAGCCAATGATTTCAGACCTTGGCTGCAAACTTGGCGACCATTTTGCCGACTTTGGTGACAAAATGAAGCTTCTAGAAAACACAAGAAATTTGGTCCTATCTCTACTAAGAGCGGAAATATCGAGAACCTTCTAGAGATTAACTATGTGATGTCATTTCCATTTGGAGAAGATATAAAAAGCAAGCTCTCAAACCAACAGTCTATGAGTTGGAGTCTGGTCATCAGTGAACCTGGTGAACTGAGACATTGAGAAAATGCTGCTTATTTTTTTATATGTGCTACGTTCTGTTTCTTGGAATATTCGTAAAATAAAGAGTAAATAATTTTTTTTATTATCCTGCTTGTTAATCGGCATTCATATACACCTACCAGACTATTTTGATAACAATAAACATCAAGCAGCCAATAGTGCTGTCTCGATAAGCAAGCTCCTCATTGATCCCTGTGGATGATCCATAGTCTTCTTATATCTGTCACAAATATACTCGTATAATTTTTTCTCTTACAAAATTCTTTCAATCTTCTGATTCCTTAGATCCTCGGAGCCCTTGGACCACAGAATACTGAGACGACCAAGTTGCCCTTTCAAAGATGAGATAGGTTACCTACACCCTGAAATCAGCAATAACAGCTAGCAATTTTAAGGGACTGATATACAAAAGAGAACTCTGTTTAGTCAATGGCTATTAGGGGATTTGCACAAGGAAATGGATTCCGCTGGTAGTGGTGAACAAAGAAGATGTCTCGGGTATTCAATAAATCACACTTAAAAAAGGGGGAGGGGATTTCGCACGGATATTCGGGATTTTCAGGAGGTAGCCGTATGTAGCTTGAACGGGCGCTTCAGTATTGAAGGAGCTGCCTAGTACATTGCTTTGTGAAATACAATTTGTATTTATATACATAATTAATTTTATTGAATCTCGATCACTAGAGGAAATGTCACAAGATTCAAGCTTTTTGAGTTCAATTCCCTTTCTCAGTAGCTTAGCGGGTTAAGGCATGACATGGCATAGCTGAAGCATATGAATGAGAGGCAGAAGATTATATGCTCTATCCCGTGGCTGTGCTTTTAATTACATTTCAAAAACTGGTCGATTTCAGGCAGGTAGTCTATGTTTTAACAACGATTTGATCCTTGTGATCGGGCTGGCTGTTGCAGATTTTCTTCGAAACGAAATGCAAATGTGGGTCAGTTTCCCATGGAAGTCTCCAAGGAGAGCATCGCAGTCCCATATGTAAGAACTAATTCTAGCTTCTAGCTCAGCTGCCGCCTAGGTGATACAAGGCGTCTTTGACTAACAAAACAGCCCACATTTCCTCTTTATAATGAGTGCTTAACTCATATACTTCACTAGATATGTTACGGTCAAGGAATTAATCGGTTACTATTAATAATGACCGGATTTTTAAGCTGCAGTTATTATTAATAAAAACTGGAAGTTTTATGACATTATTATTAATAATGACCAGTTATTGTTAATAATAACCGTGGTTAAAATTAAAAATAACCGATTAATCACACTGATAATATAAGATGCACTATAGCAAGTAGCTCCAACCTGTCGTGTTGGATTCTGCAGATTTTCCACCAAGCGAAAGAACGATTACAAAAGTATCAACACAACAGATTCAAATTTCAATATAAAATTCAAAACTGGAAGCTACTTAGATCCTTTGGAATTAATTTCTATTCTATGGTTTTGGAGTTACGCTTTCAAAGACAATAAAGAAATCCAAATTAACCCTCCCAGCGGCGCAATGGAAATTTTGAAACGTTTGAGAAATGCCACCTTCGTAAAACTTAGTTGTACTAGCAAACGGCAGCAGTTTTTAACAATGAACATCCCTTCCCCCTTTTTGCGGTTAGAGAATACTCCGATGTCAGAGGAGAGACATGTCAGTGATTTATACTACTGTGGGCTCTGAGGGAAGAAAATGGGTTGGGAGACAGCAGCCAGTTTATCTTTGAAGCAAGGTATTTTGAAACCTGTGAAGGGGTGAGTGAATGTAAGTGGGGCGACACTTGAGCGTAAATAAATACGGTTTGAAAAGAAACGAAACATCAGCTGTTTAGACAGGTAGTAGATAGTACTAAAGCCTCAGCAGGAATATAATTAGATGTGTCCATGTCTCTGTCATTAATGCTATTATCTTCTATCGAGGTGAGCAATCGTCGTTCATTCAAGCAGAGACTCGAGACGAATCCGGTATTTTTTCCCCAAGAACTGTAATTTTAGGAAGGGTAGTCTTTAGACGGATATATAAACTCCGACTTGTTTTATGTTCTGTCATTTCTTTTTGATGTTTACTGCTCATGTGCTCTCGACTTAGCGTTGATCTCTCAACTCTCGACACGTTCGTTTTTTAATTGCGTTTCAAAATACTTATGAACAATGGATTCAGAAGAATACTCAGAATCGGATTCTTCCTATGAGGACATTTCTGATGAAAGTGATTCCGATGAAGATACATTGGATGCCGCTAGAAACTGGTGTAGAATTGACCAAGAAAACCTTGCACCACCCCCACCAAGATTTCCTTTCAGTGGCAACCCAGGACTAAATACACGCATGGACGGTTCTTCTCCCATTGAATTTTTCTGCATTTTCTTCGATGATGACATAGTAGGTTATATAGCGAGCGAAACGAACCGCTATGCAGAAGATTTCATTGAGAAAAATGATTTAACTCCAAGCTCAAGGGTTCAGAAATGGAAAGATGTCGACTCAAGTGAAATTCGTGTTTTTTTGGGCATTATTATTTTGCAAGGTATAGTACAAAAGCCATTGCAAAAGTGGTATTGGTCGCAGAGGCCATTGCTTAGCACTCCATATTTGAAGCAACTTATGTCCGAAAAAAGATTCAGCATCATCATGAAATTCCTTCATTTCACAAATAATGACACAATCGATTTGGAGACACATCCCCAACCTGGCTTACGAAAAGTCTATGAAGTTTATGATGCCATAAACAGAAAGTTCAAATCAAGTTACGTTCCAGAAAGGGATGTGTCAGTTGATGAATCCTTATTATTGTATAAAGGAAGATTGGGCTGCAAACAGTACCTACCAAAAAAGAGAGCCAGGTTCGGGATTAAATTCTATCAGCTATGCGAATCTTCCAGTGGTTATATTTGGAATAGCCTTATTTACACAGGAAAGGATATGCCACTGTGGAATGAATCCCCCAAGTACAAATCTACAGCGAACATAGTTATGACACTTTTGGAGTATCTTATTGACAAGGGCTATTGTGTAACTTTGGACAATTTCTACACGTCACCAGAATTGGCAGAACTTCTGTTATCTCACCGCACTGATGTTTATGGTACATTGAGACCTAACAGAATTGGTGTTCCCGAAGAAATAAAAAAAGGGACTCTCAAAAAAGGAGAAATCATTGGATTTCAGAAGGGGAAGATTTGTGTAATGAAATACATGGACAAAAAACCCATCTGTATTTTAAGTACTGTGCATAATACGGTAATTGTCGAACAGGACAAGAAAAGGAAAAAAACTCACGGAAAATCGGAAAGAATAGTTTCCAAAAAACCTCAAGCTATAATTGACTACAACCTTACTATGGGAGGTGTGGATAAGGCTGATCAGTGTTTGTCATACTACCCTACTGTAAGAAATCAGCAAAAGAAGTATTACTTAAAAATATTTCGACAAATTTTAAATCAGTCAGTGTGGAATTCCTTTGTCCTCTACAAAAAGAATGGGGACACCATGTCCCATTTGGACTTCCGCCTTCAGCTTGTTGAAGAATTGGCCAAAATATATGGGGAATCGAAACATTCTTCACAAAATACTACATCTTCTGACCGCCTCAACGGACGTCACTTTCCATCTCACATTCAACCAACACAGAAAAAGAAAGCCCCGACAAAAATATGCATTGTTTGCAGTCAGAAGTTTAACGAAAAAGGTCAGCGGGTAAGAAAGGAATCGAGGTACCAATGCGCGCAGTGTAACGTAACCTTATGCGTTACACCATGCTTCGAAAAATACCACACAGTTGAAAATTTTTAAAAATTCGGAACTCTTTTTCTTTAAAATTTTGAAAAAACGCATAATTTGTTTTGTGTGCTCATAATTTTTTAACTTATTCATGAAATAATTTATTAGATACATTGTGTTTGAATATCCTTGTTAATATCGGAAATCTGTTTTACTTATATGTTTTAAGAAAATGAAATAATGGATCAAGTAACTCAAAATGACTGTCATACAATAATTCTTTGTGTATCATCTAAAATAATCAGTGCAGTAATAGTTTTTTCATGTACCATATTTTTATATTACTTGATATTTGAGTCAAAGTGTGCAACTTCATTGTCTTGTATATGCAATTATGATAATAGTTTTATTAGTTTGTCATTCATTAGAAGTCTGATTATATAATATTGCATTACCTGCTAATTTCACAAAGTATTTTGTATCAGTATTACATTCAGTTATATTAGCACGTTATAATTTGAGTTAGATACTATTTTCAACATTAATAAATTTTGGTATAAATATAAGTTATATAAGTATCTTAGCTCATTGCAGAATTATCTTAACGGCATTTTTCATATTTACATGTTTCAAGGAAATATGCTCAACGTCCATGTACTCGAAGACATTGTTGTAAAATAATCTTTTTATTCTGTTCTCTATTTAGCATCACAATATTACATTCAAAGTATTTAAGTTAATTTAACGCGTTTGGTAACTTGCATTTATATTTCCCTTTATCATTTATCACGTTTTTTGCCGACATGTTTTTATATCTTTGTTAAAATAATTTATTTAATAGCTACAATAATTTTAAAAGTTTCATTGAAGAATTTAAATAAATATTTTATTTTCACTTTGAATATAAGGTTGGTCGGTTGGAGTTTATTGGCGCTGAATCCAGTAGCGGATTTTGACAATATGATGCCCAAGGAGCAAAATTATTTTGAGGCCCCATCCAAAAAAAACCTCTATTCGTGTCAGGGTTGCGACGATTTAAAACAGTTAATAGAACCCATTGGAAAAGTATGGTGGCTCATTCAATGCGCATATTGTACATATATTTCAAACATTAGATTTAGGGTAGGTTGACGTTTCTTTCCAAACAATATATTTATTATTGACTTACGCAAATATCAGACAACATGTTTTTAATCGAAAGGCTATTTTCTATAATTCATTTATGAAATAATTTTTGACGTAGACTTAGTCTCTCCGCTAAATGCCCACGCTGCGTCGTGGAAAAGTTAAAAATTATAACGCTTTTGCGCTAAACTAAACGCTTATCCTCCCAACCAAATATAGAAAGTTGGTTTTAGTCAAGTTCCAACAGAGAAAGGTGGATACTGAAGTTCCAAGATAGAATTTTGGAATTTGAGTCACATTTTAGTCATAGTCGAGCTGCAAGTTGGTGAAAATCACGAACATTTTGAGGATGTCACAGCAACCGATGGACTGCGCACAAGACTAAGGCAATTCATTCATCGATCGACCGAAATTACTCAAGAAATGTTGAATTACGTTATATTTGCAAAGAGTTAAACGCTTATAGCTCCGCAAACCAGTCAACATAGAGAGCTTGCTTTAATTTCATTTAACAAGAAAGGTAGATATTGAAGATTGCAAAATTAATTTTAGAATTTGTAATTACGGTTTAGTGACAGAGTTGCAAAGCTGGTGAAAATCACAAGAATTTTACATAGAAGAGTCACATAATCACACAACTAATAGTCACATGATACTATATTAATAGTGACATGCAGCTGCTGCAGTCACAGAAAGATACAGTTAGTAAGGAAGTTCCACGCCCCTCAATCCCACGGCCGTTCCGCATACCAATCGAGTTGATTTTTTTAAAAATAGGATATTTATAATCTATTTACAAAATCTTTTTTATCTCAAGTTAACCAATCGAATTCCAAAACATCTTTGTTCTTTTTTATTTTGCTGCCAGGCAACGCTCTGAACCTAAAAACCTGTAACTTTTCCATATATATCCTTTACTTCTTCATATAAACACGCCCTAAATGCTCTTTTTGATTTTACTCAATTTCTTTTGAAAGTAGAATATATTTTATGACGGCTGTAATTCTAAATATCTTACTACTGAAGACTAAACTTCAAATAGATATTAATTTTATCAAATGTGCTTATACTATTTACAACATTACAAAAATAATAAAAAAAATATCACAGTATCTAATTTGAAACACTTATAAAAATGCAGCTCCGTGACAAAAAACTCGATTGCATAAAAGTCTTCCAGTTGAAAAGTTGAGTGTCACAATTATCAATTGTTAGTTTTCATAATGTTAAATTATTTCATAATACTCTTCATCTGCTAGGAAGTAATACATATAAAAAATAAAAACAATACTATAATATACGACTTTGTTTTTTTATATGAGAGTAGATGAAAAGTTTTTTCAGATTGGTTAAACGCCGGTTGTCTCGCTAACCAGCTGCAGGAGAGAGCCTGACGCAAGTGTCAAATGGCTCACCGTGCATCAGAAGGCACGTCTCGGTTGCACGAAAGCAAATCAATTGTAACAGTTTAAGTACAATTAAAATAATTTAACAAGAAATATAAGAATTAAATTTTGCATTACAGAATGGCAAAAAGCAGCAACTTTCAATGAAATACAAAAGAAAAGATATTTTAATAGTACAAAAAAGAAAATTATAGAAAAAACGGAGAAGAAGTAAACAATCAAATCTAACCATTTGTAACAGAAGCAGTGATTGTTATACATCTGTAGAATACTAATCCCAGCATGATATCAAACAAGAATGATACGTTAATAAAAATATTGGATTATGTAATGAAATAGAAATAAGGTAAAATGAAATTCTCGCCTTGACAATGAATCCAGTTTTTTGTTCAAGGGAATGATTTAATAGTCAAATAATTTTCTCTGTTGCCTCTGCTGAGCTGGCTATTTATAGAGGAATATTCTTTTGATTATTGAAATCATTCCCTTGACGAAAATTTATTCATTTTAGAACCTGATGGCGAGTTGCACTTTGAAAAAGTTCGCCATTCGAGTTCCCTTTCATTTTAAATTTGGTTCATTTATTTGTTACATATGTCTTGGCAATTTTATTGAAGCGTAATTCTTTTGTTTGATTGTATCTTAATTGGTTAGTGATTATAGACAATATTGTTAATTCAATCACTGGATGCTTCTGGACATGCGCAAAAGGTATATTGATATTGTTTACTTTTATCGCCGGAACGGGCGTTGTTAATAAATGCTGGTGATTACACTGATGGAAAGTAAAGCTTGGTAACATGTGCATCTTTTGTATCAGTTATTGATTTGATCTCCTATTAGAAGGAAAACTTCGTAGTATTCGCTTCAGGTATGACCGTGAGATTCCTTCAGGAGTAGACCAACTCATCGAACTGCTATTAACACAACAGACGCTGCTGAAGGTAACTCTACAACTTCTTTATCGCGCAACCTAATAAAATGCTGGTGACTCCGCCAATGAAAAAGTAATCTTAACATGTATATCTTTTGTATCAGTTATTGACTTCATTCCCATTATGAATGAAACACTCTGGCATTCCGCTTCAGACGTACTCAGAGATTCTCTGGTGACCACTCCATTCGAACTATCAATACAACAGGCGCTGCTGAAGGTATCCCACAACTTCTTTATCGCTGGCAACGGGTTGTACACAAATGCTGGACTACACTGAAGGAAAGTAATCTTGGTAACATGTATATCTTTGTATCAGTTATTGACGATTCCTACATATGAAAGAAACACTCTCGTGGCCGTCAGACGTGTTCCAGAGATTTCTTCTAGCAGTAGACCACTCCATTCGAACTATCAACGCAACAGACGCCGCTGAAGGTATCCCACAACTTCTTTATCGCTGGCAACGGGTTGTGTCACAATGCCGGTGACTACACTGAAGGAAAGTAATCTGGTAACATGTATATCTTTTGTATCAGTATTGACTTGATTCCTATTATGAAGGAAACACTTCGTGGCATTCGCTCAGACGTGTTCCGGAGATTCTTCAGGCAGTAGACCACTCCATTCGAACTATTAACACAACAGACGCTGCTGAAGGTATCCTACAACTTCTTTATCGCTGGCAACGGGTTAGCACAATGAGACTACACGAAGGAAAGTAATCTTAAAATGTATATCTTTTGTATCAGTTATTGACTTGATTCCTATTATGAAGGAAACACTTCATGGCATTCGCTTCAGACGTGTTCCAGAGATTCTTCAGGCAGTAGACCACTCCATTCGAACTATCAACACAACAGGCGCTGCTGAAGGTATCCTACAACTTCTTTATCGCTGGCAACGGGTTGTACACAATGCTGGTGACTACACTGAAGGAAAGTAATCTTGGTAACATGTATATCTTTTGTATCAGTTATTGACTTGATTCCTATTATGAAGGAAACACTTCGTGGCATTCGCTCAGACGTGTTCCAGGATTCTTCGTA
>BGPR01004874.1:67222-79646 GCA_013235015.1 Araneus ventricosus
GCAGTAGACCACTCCATTCGAACTATCAACGCAACAGACGCTGCTGAAGGTATTTTACAACTTCTTTATCGCTGGCAACGGGTCAATTTTACAACTTCCTACACTGAAAGAAAGTAAAGCTTGGTGACATGTATATCTTTTGTATCAGTTGTTGACTTGATTCCTATTTTGAAGGAAACACTTCGTGGCATTCGCTTCAGACCTGTTCCAGAGATTCTTCAGGCAGTAGACCGATCCATTCGAATTATCAACATAACAGGAACTGCTGATCCTACAACTTCCATATCGCTTGCAAAGTGTTGTACATAATGCTGGTGACTACATTGAATGAAAGTAAAACTTGATGACATGTATATCTTTTGTATCATTTGTAAATAAATAGTTGTTTCTATTAAAATTCCAACCCTCATAAAATCAAAAATAAACATCACAATTATATTTAAGATAATTCGAGTCGTTTGGATCATATGAAAATCAATGAGGAGAACTAAGACAGTAGGAAGTACTCAAAAATAAAAATACTAATCTAGGGGTATGGAAGGAAATAAAATTTGGGAACAGCTGCTTCAGAAGAGAGATGGGATCAATTTGACACCTGCTCTAACCTTCCTTGAAAGCCATGCTTCGTTATGTGATCCCAGAAATAAAATAACATAAATTTCTATTAATGAAAAATACTTTATTAATCAATACAATAGAAGTCAAGTATAACGAGTACGATTTTTAAGGGGAATTCAGCTACTTCTAGTGGTTTCAGATTTTATTCAACTTTTCCTGACAGAATCAAAATGGTTTAATACGAGGGTGTTTCAAAAAGTAAGGTATCAAGAGCTCTGACCTGTGCGTAAATTACCCTTTCAAATGAAAATCCCAGCATAGAAAACGAAGATGATCACAGCCTTCGAACACCGCCTGTATACGGAGTTCGTTTTGCAGCAGCTCACCGAAATCTCAGTTAAAAGATGGAGGCGTTGATGGAAACATGGTCAGCGATTGAAGTAAGAAGTGTGTAAGGTTTCCCGTCTAAAGGCGCGTACCCTGCTGAAATCCCGCTGTAATTGGCAGAAATACTTAAAACATAACACCACAACATACCCTCGAACTCGGAGCCAGAACGGCTGCCTGTCGGTTGGATGGATATGAGTGAAAATTTATTAGTTTAGTTATATTAACGTCCCGTTTTGAAGCAAAACGAGGGCTATTTGGGGACGGCTATGGCGAGGACAACACCTTAGCTGGCACCCCTCTCCCCAAACTTCAATTTAAAATACCAACCCCATATTCCTGTGTGAAGTTTAAAATTGAAAAGAATTTGATGAAAGATTGGCATGAGACCTCGGACGGCTATGACACCGAATCAGGTGGGTGGACCAGGGATTTTGTGCCTAAGGTGAATAGAAAATTTTTAGTTTTTAGCAAGTACCTGATTTTCTTCTTGTCGGGACTTGGACCATTTCCCTATTATGTTGCGTATCTCTTTGAATTCGCTAATAGAGGTTTTCTCTCAGAGGGATTCCACCTTTTAAATCGCCTTAATACAAATTCGTTTTCTTTTGTTAGAAGTCACTCATCGAAGAAACGTATTACTGGATTACTAATACGTATTAGTGTCTTGCTAATTTGCGTATCTCTTTGAATTCGCGTCTAGAGGTTTTCTCTCGGAGGGCTTGCTAGCTCACCTTTTGAATCGCCTTAATACAAATTCGTTTTCTTTTGTTAGAAAGCACTTATCGAAGAAATACACTTTAGTAATTTTCTAAAAAATACTATTCAGATAAGCACAAATAGAAATTTTGGGCTACTCAAAGGGTAAAGTTGTTATTTAGATTCCATTGTGGTTCCATCTGAATTACAATGAGAAAAATGCTTTGCAGAACTGGTCGTTCTGAACTGAACTCTGGGCCGCCACTTAGTGAACCATTCGACCATTACATGGCAGTGAAAACTTTTGAGTCACTTTAACTTTAAAATAAAACAAGTTTTCCAATTAAATATAGGGTTAAGTTGACTCCAAAAATAAACGAACTCTCAATCTGCATTTAACCACCGAAACCTCTAACAGGTTCCGCACGCAAAAAAATTACCTGTAAAAGTATAAATCAGAAAAGGTTTTTCCTTTTTGTCAATTTATAGGGCGGAAATATACATTAATAGTGGTAGAGTATAATAATATAAAGGTGTATTTCTTTATATTTATTTTACTTTCTTCGATTTTTATTTATATTCGGAATTTTAGCATGTCTGAAAGCAGATGGATTACATGACTGAAGTAAGATAGAGCCTATTTTTAAAATTATTATTATTCAATTTCTAATTCATAAGTATTTTAATTTGATATGCATGTTTTTCAAAGGTTGTCATTAATATAGAATTAGAATTACCATTTTTTGTTTTTGTACAAACCTGAATGACAAATATTTCAAAGTTCAATAATCCCAACTTACTAAATTTGACCTGCAGGTCCATCCAGAGAGGGGACAGGAGGGGCGAAATCCCGGGGTCCCGGGCTCAGAAAAAGGCCAGATAAAGAGAAAAATATATTTTTCTGCTTTGTTTCATTGGTGTTTTATTTTCATCCATGACAAATAGGACAGATATGAGTAGAACTGCATTTTTACATTTATTGTCTCTGAATTGAAAACACACATTATTTTATATTAATCTAATATACTGTTACAAACCTATAATGTCGCTTCCCTATCATGTTAGTCCTATGGTTGGAAAGATACATTTATTAAGATTTTATGGGATTGAGGAGGAATGGAATCCTCGACCTTGGCGACAAATTGTAGGATCCCGGAAATTCTAGAATTTTCTTCATATCTCTATTAGCAATGGAGATATAGAGACTGTTGCATATGATTCCATGTGACGTCACGTCCTTTCGGGAAGGCTATAAATACCTTAGTTTCCGAACGAAGAACAATCTCTTTGGAGTCTTGTTCGAATTGAGAGTTGGTCAGCTGTTAGACGCTGAGCTCTACTGTTCCTGCTATTACTGTTATTATTAGTGATTTGCTGTCTGTGTTGCCAATTTGTACAAGTGCTGTTTTGTCTTGCCATCTTTGCTTCGTACTTTCCGGAATATTCGTGAAAAAAGCGTCGTTTTCCATTATTCTGATTGTTACACTGCTTTCACCGTACACTCACTGGCAGATTCTCGTAACAATACGTGATGTGACCGGGCAACCAGAAGAAAAAATTTCATCCTCTGATTTGCCATCACAGTCACTCTCGAGGGGAGGGAAGATGAAAGAGTAGTAGTAGGGTTAATAAAGGCATTAATTATGTTCTGACCCTGCCCTTTCAATAACATAATTTGCACAACAAAAGACTGAATGAAACAACTTTCAGGGGTATGAAAAAGTGTACTAAGTGAAGAAATTTGCCTTCTAATATATCTGTAAGTTTTGCAGATAGAAGCACAAAATTTCGTGTATTCATCGATGAGTGTAAAGGAATCATTTTACTTACTGTTACTTTTAAATTATCGGGGCCACAAAAAATATATTTTTTGTTATTATCAATCCCCCTAAGCCAAACTTTTTTCATTCAATTCTCTACATTATTTAATCAAAATTTGTAATTGGAAGTAGTTGTCTATTTGCAATATTTAAAGAAATCAATCCTTATATAATTGGTAGTGAGCCCTCTCAAGATTTTGCTTTTGCAGATGGATAAATAAGTTACAGGTAATGTAATACACGGTGATTTTACGGTCGTGTGACAAACTTCGAAGGGGTGAACAAGCATGCGATAAGCATTCAAAATCACATAGGAAGAGGGGTGCGCAAACGCCATCTGGTGGCAGCAGATAGCATTTAAAATAAAACAGCACTGGCCAAAATACTGATATCTTACTGAATCTTAACGGTATTGAACTGAACTTTTTAAATAAATTGCGCTATATATCTGACTCTGAAGTTTGGAAAGAAAAATAAAGCTACCTTTGCGCACAAGCAGTAAAAAAACATTTACTACAGACGTTTATATCTTCTGTAGTGTTCAAAGTATTTGAGTAACATTTTAATAAAATGCTTCTCTGACGTATTGTCACGTATTCTGTAAGTTTCATACAATTTGGTTGAAAACTCTGCAATATAAGCAAAAAACATTCGGAAAAATTTGGGATTTTTTAAAGAAACCTTTATATCTTCCCACATATCGATGCTATTTTTACTAAATAATGCGCACATTACACAAAAGAAGTGATGAAAGTTGCAAACCATTTTCACTTTTCTGTGAAGCGGGGTGAGCCAAAATCCCTTTTCGACTTTTTCAATTTCTGGTCGGTCTCCTAAATGCCCCCGTGACCGAATTTTCAATGCAGATTGTGAGTTAAAACTTATTCTTTATGTGGTCGAAGTTCGAGGAGATATTTAAAAAAATGTGCATATTTCAAAAAGCGTCCCCAATTGTAGCCAGCGTTGTATTGTTTTAAATGCCATCTGCTGTCTCCAGATGGGGTTTGCGCATCCATATAGTGATTTTGGATGCTTATCGTATTCCTGACCAACCCTAAAAGTTTGTCCCACGACCATAGAATCACCCTGTATATATACACACTAGCAGAGAAGAATTTTTTCACCCTACAACCATTTTACACATTCTCGGCCTCAATTTTGCTTTACTCACAAATGATCAAAGCAAGAATGAGCCCATGTTCTCTCTACTGCGGCTCTATCACGATTCTACCGGCAATTAGTCGCACCGAATAGTTTTCGCTCGCGAGCACTCAAATACAGCGAGAAAATAGTCGTAACCTTCAATTTAGATCTATCACCAACGCCGAGTGAAACCAAAGGGAGTAATTTCTCACCGTTTCCGCTAGTACGAGAAGTGGAAACGATCGACTAATCGCACTATTTCCGATTTCGAAGCATAAACAAACAGATCGACTGTCGAGTCGGCCTGTGAAGTATATTGTTGTAATGAAAACTACTTACTTTTGCCCAAGTGGTTGTAGTCATGCAGTTTTCACAGCATAATCAAACATATAATTTGTTAGATAAGTTGTTAATAAGTGAAGACTTTGTGCACTGTTCACAGACAAATCTTTGATATTTCTCGAGTATAAATTTTTCTTCCTATTGAATCGTGTTTTCACACTTTATGTCATTGTTTTATCTGTCTATTTCTCGAATATGATATGCATAGAATGAATTGACTCTTTCTATGAATATGCTTTGTTATGCAACAAAATATGTTTTGGTTTTTCTAACGTTTATTTTCAATACTACATCTATAATCACTGTATCATTTTGCATCTAATAAAGAAAAATACACTCCAGAGAGTACTTCACGTATAAAACATGAAAATAACATTTTTGAATATTGTTTGCAGTTGTTTTTCATGAAATCATAGGTAAATAAATGCTCTTATCAGTGAAATATGATGTAATCAATAAGTGTTTAAGCAAGGAACCCTTCTTGCGCAAGAGCTAACATCAAAACTAGAGCCATCATTTAAAGTATCGCGAAAAAAACAACGCAACCTTCTCACTAGCGAAAAGTGCTTCTCGCTTGCCTTTAGCGTGGTGAGAAAAAACGGTTGAAACTCGCTAGGGATTTCGGTACCCAAACGATTTCGAAAGCTTCGTGTTAACGGATTTATATGACATCGCGAGATGTGACGTCACGAGTGGGAGAACGGGTCATTTTCTCGCAACAGAATGGTTGTCGGTAGAATAGTGATAGAGCTCCTGATGAGATTCAGTACACAGAATGGTTTCCGAAGAATCTTTATCTGGAGAAAGCCTGGGACCTAATATCGATACTCCAGCTCAAACAACCAGTTCAGCTGAATAGAAATCCTTTGTGTCGGGAGGTAACATGGTGAATGACCGTACACTATTTCATATCTTTTACATAAATTACTGGGTGCCACCCCAGGTGTCGTGATCTGACCGTTGTCAAAATTACGAGGTCCTTCCCAAAATAGTCCTCGTGTTGCTTCAAGACGGGACGTTAAACTAAAACTGAAAAACAACATAAATTACTTTTTATATACTTTTATTTAACTTAACATGTTTCATGTTTTTAAAGACGGAATTTTGAAATCAACTTTGCATATCATTAGTATTAGAAAATTAAAATTTGGCATCTTATATATTCTAGGAAAAAACGACAAAACTTTCATAAATTAATCAATTATCAGTCAATCAAATAATTTAATTGTGTGAATATTGAGGCCGTACTAGTGGTGCCACCTGGTAGTGAATTAAGAAAATTTGATTTGAAAATATTATGATATTCATAAGAATGAATTATTAATTAAATACTAAAATAAAGAATTTTATTAAAATAAAAAAATCTACTTTTTTGTGTAGTATTAAAAGTGTTGTTTTAAAAATTGTTACTATTAAGAATAATTATCTACAGAAGATCTCCGATAGTGTTTCCAATTTAATGAAGTAAAAATCTTATTTATGTCAGCTATACCTGTCAGCATTCAACCGTTATTATTGCAAGAGAGTTACATAAAAAAAATGTGGGTATTTTCTTTCACTCAATTCACAATTTCACGCCAGAAAAAAACGCCTACTATGCTAAAATCGTTATCGTTTACTTTCTAACGCTTGAATAGCTTTTATTTTGTAAACAAGTAACACGATTACCATTTTTATTTTAGCTATGTTTCTTAAGTACAGACATAGAATGGACCGGTGCACATTTATAGGTACAAGGAATGCTAAGAATGAAGCATTCTGAAAAAAGAAAAGATTGTTCAGAAATCTTTTAAGATTCTTTCCGTGTTTTCTTTTCTTAAATATTTTTCAAAACAGAAAATTTCGAACAAAGGAAATAAAAATTCAGAAAGACAGCTGAAGAAAATCTTTTATAGATGAAAAAAGTTTTACTGTTGAGAAGATACATCAATTAAAACGTTACTCTGCATCTTTTTTCGTATTAATCCATCATCTTTAAAAGTTATATGCAAAAGTTTGAAATAGTTCCATTGTTACAATGTAAACAATATTTTTGATAGAGTGAACGATATTTAAAATACCGATGAATATTTGCTTAACTTTGGAAATGTGTTTGAAGTAGGTCGATTTAAAGAATGCAGATTTATTTATCTTTTTATTCCAAACATATTTGAATAATTTGCTGAGGTAAATATATTTTAGATCTAAAATTATTACATAAAATATTTCTTGTTTACCATATTTATATTAGCTCTATACAATAAATTGAAAAATATTACTTCCAGAACACATGAGATCATCATGTCAGTTTTAATTAGAATTTTAAATAATCGAATGAAAATGGCCAAAACTTTCGCCCATTCAATTTCCAACCCCTAAAAATAGCAGTCTTTAGCTGAATTGCTGAAATTAAATACTCAGCGAAGTTTATATGTTACGGCCAATGTGGGTAATCAGTTATTATTTATAAACGACGCGGCAATTATATATAACAACCTGCCAATCCAGTTATATATAATTACCGCCATGATTATATATAATAAACGATCTGCCACATTGACCTTAACATAAACACAAAATAGCTAAGACAGTTTATTGATGTGAACATCCGAGGTTCGTTTTTTTTCCAACCTCCGATGGACCAGAAATGGACCAGAAGAAAAAGAGAGGAGTAGAGAACAAAGTGAATTTATTACCAAAAGTTATGTTCAAACATGGCTACTTTTTGAGTTAATTATATATAATAATCGCACAAAATATCCAGTTATTAGATATACTTATAATTACTGACGTGATTATATATAATAACCGATTTACAATATTGACCGTAACATAAACAGAAAATAGCTAAGGCAGTTTATTGATGTGAATATAACGAGGGTCGTTTCTTTTCTCAACTTTCGATGGACCAGAAAAAAAGAAGAGTTGAGAACAAAATGAATTTATTGCCAATAGTTATGTTCATACATGGTTACTTTTTGAGTTAATTATATATAATAATCGCATAAAATATCCAGTTATTAGATATACTTATAATTACCGCCGTGAATATATATAATAACCGATTTACAACATTGACCGTAACATAAACACAAAATAGCTTTTTGATGTGAACATATGAGGGTCGTTTCTTTTCTCAACTTTCGATGGACCAGAAAAAAAAGAGATGAGAACAAAATAAATTTATTACCAAAAGTTATGTTTAAACATGGTTACTTTTTGACAGTTTCAGGCATTTTTCATATCGTTGGGCCAGGTTTCAAATCCCCTCTTCAAAGAACGTTGCCGCCAGTGATGTGAGATGGGCCTTAACTTTGCTTTGAATCTCCTCGTTTTTCTGGTAGCTTTGGCCTCCTAGCCAGTTCTTCAACTCACGGAAGACATGAAAATCATTCGTCGTTAAGTCAGAGCTATACGCCGAGTGATCAGACACGTCCCATTTAAACTGCTTCAAAAGCTACTGGGTTACATCAGCACCTTGAGGTCGGACGTTGTCATGAATGACGACAACACTGGAAGTCAGAATGGCGTTTAGCAGCCGTCGTAAGGTCTGGCAAGAAACAGCTGCATTGATCGTTTTCCACAAACCAACCTTCTGCTTGAAAAAACAAATAACACTACGCAACTCGCACTTGGCGGGAGCATCAATTCTGCCAGCCATGTTTACGTGCCGACAGATCAGCTGAAACTGGCCAGCTGGCATCGGCAGTTGTTGAGGTTATGGATAGAGACATGCGCAGTCGCCCACCACACATCCCCTCCTCCTACTGTCTGCCTGTTTAGCGGTTCGATCGGAGGTTGAAAAAAATTTGACTCTTATATTTACAAAAGGTGTGAGGGAGAGGCACATCCTAGATGTCACAATATCTACGATATTTTAATTTTTCTTCAAACTCACATTTTAAATAAACGATGTATTTTATCATAAATTTAGTATGCTATGCCAGTAGTCGGTAAAAAATCCTATCCGCTGATATTTGATTCATAGTTGTAGGTTTTGTATTAGTTGAGAAAATGGATGTTGAAAATAAAAATAATTTATGGAAAATCAGCCTTTAGGCTTAAACTAATGTTCTCGATTAAAAGAGATGTCACTTATAAAGATGGTGAGATCTGTTAAAATTTACTGCAAGAAGACAAAAATAAAAATTAACAGTCATTAACTCTTTTTTCACTTGTGATCAATCCACACAATATTGAGAATTAACATATTGTTACGAAGCTGTAAAATGGTTTCTCTAACTAATGTGCTACACTTATGGCTGAAAAGCGAGTTTTACCGAGGTTTCACAAGTAGCCAAGCCAATGACCATTCACGTGGTGAATGTCACTGCGCGTGCCATCTATTTGTCTAACGCAGAAGTTTGCAACTGTGGAACAGCAGAGGTGTCCAAACTTAGTATACCCGTGGGGGTACGCGAAGGAGGGACTAGAAGTATAGAGTACTAGAAGGACTAGTTGGTAATGGCGAAAACAAGAAAATATAAGGAAATAAAAAAAGTTACCGAATTTTGTTTCCCCAGGTTAATAACTAATTTAATAACTATGCCTTTTGCAAGGTTGATTATTACGGCGTGTAATTTTTAGCTATCCTTAGCGGTTAATACGAAATTATTACAATACTGATTTAATTTGTTCTGGCGTTGAATTAATACTTCTGTACAAATGCGAAAAATGTAAAATTAAAAATAAGTCCAGCAAATGTTAGTAATTCGAGTCATTCGACTCTTAAGCTAACCTAAGCCCTTAACATCATTGATAAACACTTTCTTGAATACGTGGATGGTTGTTGATGGGGAGGATACGATAATAGGGGTACGCGAAAATATAAAGATTAATTAAGGGGGTATGCGAGGAAATAAAGGGTGGGACACCCTGGTGTAACGCTATGACGTCATCTCTCTTTTTTCTTTTGCAGGGAGAGCATGTGCTATAGGAATAGACGCCGTGTGTTTGGTATTTTCTACATGCCACCGAGAGTTAATCTAATCAACCTGGTATTGGATCAGTCAACCAGTCAGAGGATGACGCTATATGTCCATTATTTAATAAGGATTTATTTATTCTATCATGATAATAATTTGGGCTTGGATAGAATATCTAAAACGACAAAAAATAAGGATTGAATATCTAAAAATACAAAAAATAAGGATTGAATATCTAAAAAGGCAAAAATTAATAGAAGCAATTTAATTGGTGTCCGCAAGTGCAGCATAATCCAGTAAAAAATTGCGAAGTACAGAATAAATAAAAATACTAATAAAGGGAATTTTATTTGTGGAAGAGTTAAAAATACAAAAATAATAGCAGACAGCGATAAGAAGTAAAAATCCGGTGGATGACTTCATCAGAGGCCATTCATCCATGCAGATTCAAAACTGGAATAGGTTTTCTGTAGAGGAAAAAGACTTTAAGATCTGAATTTAATATTAATTTCCTCCGGAATATATTGGAAAGAATCTGCTGCTATTATTTTTGCATTTTTAACTCCTCTACAAATAAAATTCCCTTTATTAGTATTTTTTATTTATTTTGGGCTTGGATACTATTAGATGGGGGTATGATTCATTATAAAACGTTAATGCAAGGTAGGTGCCCAATGTAAAAATTTAGTTTAATATATATATCAATTATCATATTAATACTGGGTACTGAAATATAAAACACAATATGCAATTCTAGCTACACTCATATAAATCACCTACCTTTTCAGACCTGAAAAACTTGGCCACCAAATTAAATTGCTGAAAACACTTTAGTACATTGCAAATTGTGAGATCAAATTAGAGAAATTAAAACATAATCAAAATATTTGAATTTAAATCTTTTTATTATAGAATAGTTTAAATTAAATCATTTTAATCACTGCCATGAGTTATGCATATACAAAAATGATGCACATAACTAAAAATGTAATAACCAAAATAAAAAATATGTAGCTACAAATATTACAAAGCAATGCAGGCTTAAAAAATATAGTAATGAGGATACTAAGTAAAAACAACAAATTCAAGAAACATTTTTATGATTCTGCAGAGAAAAAATTTTGGTACGTTGACGATGTACACCGCAGTCTTTGTTTGCTTGTGAAAACTTATTAAAACACACGATGTATGAAAAAATTCGAAGAAATGGCAATTTCACAAAATTATGTATTCAGCACTCGGTGATTCAGTCGCATTATTGGTGCACTAACACGCTTCCTTGAGAACTTCCATCTAACCACTGTTCACGTACAGAAATTTTGAAGGGCAGGCTGTTCAAGAATTGCAACCTGATCATTTCTAGTGCAGGGCTTGGTAGGTTGAGTATTCAGTTCACTCGAGCTACTGATTTGGATAGCGCAAAATTGGCACCAAAAGCTGTCAAAATAGCCTCCATTGCATACATGAACAAAAGAAGATGAAAACTTTGGATGACACCATTCAAAGCTTGAAGATTTCAAACTCGCAGAATCAAACATAACATCACCAAAAACTTGTTGGAGAATCGAACTCTTTCATTTCAAATTCCAACGGAAAAAGAAAATATAAAATGACAAGCTCCCTGAAGGCCCAAAGTCCTCCAGGAGCCCAACGGTCCTGGGCCTCGCAGCTGCAAAAACACACTCCAACCGCTCGTCAGTCAAGCACAAAAGAAAATCCAATTACATAACGGAAAGCGCCTCCAGCCAGAGACGCCAAAACCCGATAAAGCCAAAATTCCTACGCAGAAACAAGATGGCGAGGAAATAATCCCGTTAAAAAATTTGAAGTAAAAATTAATAAAGTTGAAACATTAATGGAAACAACATCAGTTAAGACAATTAATATTTAAATCGAATACAAAGTAAATGATTAAGAAAAATTTACATATTTAATGAAACTGCTAAAAATTACCGTTTGAAATTCAAAAGTTCCCAGAAATGCCACACGAGATGAAAGAAACTTTGGTGGCGAAGAATTAAATAATTAAAAATACAGATAAAACCGAAAAATGATGTAGATGCAATTTTTGCAATCTAACAGTTACCTTCTCTAAATTGCGTAATGCATGAAGTAAAAAACGTTCAAAAAGCTCTGCAGGACAGACCATGGACTTGGAGCTACTAGATTTCCCTTGTAGTTGCTTCTTGGGAAGAAGGTCTTCACTAAGAAAGGATATTTCAAAATATTATTTAATTAGTTTTTTAATTAATTAAAAAATAATTGTAATTTTACCATTTTCTTCTCAATAATTTCGGAGAATATTACCACAAAGAAATTATTTTTACAACACATTAAAATTGAAATAATTAGCTTTTCAATGAAACCAATTTTATTTCGTGAACTGATTTCTTGAATTTTAATAAATTTTTCAAAATTAGTTTTAAAAATATTTTTACCAATGCCGTGATGAAATTTAAATCAATTTTATTGTTTCATCACATATTTCACTCGAGTGCATTTTGTCGTGCACTCAGAATGCAACGGCTGATGTAATCAACCCAAGCGAAGACAAGACAGAAGAATTAAGCC
>BGPR01004874.1:80042-97701 GCA_013235015.1 Araneus ventricosus
CAAATAATAAAAGAACAATAATAAATCGATATGAAGAGTGATGATGATTTGCAGCAAATAACAAAAGACCGGACCGTTACGCGAGACATTTAAGTAAAGCTTAAAGAAAACTTTCCATTCAGGAACAAAATTGCGTCTGGGACTTTCGAATGGCTTCGAATTGTCGAATATTGGATTTCGCAGACGATTCTGGGGAGGCGGAGGGTGGGGGGATGGACAGAAGGCAGGTGATTTTCTTAGGCGGGAAATACTATTCAACTAATCCGGGTTAAAAAGTGATGTGCCAATAAAGGACGGTGAAGTGCTTTTTGTTTTCCGTAAAGCCGAGAGGTGCTAAGGTGGCCCGTAAGAGGTCGGAATTTGATCACACAAAAGAACTACGATTTGGAGAAAGGAGTGTGATAAAAGGTGGTTGAACAATGCTCGTTGTTTTTGCAGTGATCACTTGATGACCGCTGCGAATTGGAGGTATAATATAGCAGTTGAGAAGGAAATAAGAAAAGGAGAGTGAGATGACATCCACTTTGAGGGATGGTTTTTTTAAAGAAAATTTGTTCAGTGCACCTAAGTATTCTTTTTCAATATAAGTTATGATAAGATGATGCACTACGAGCTGAAATTTTTAAATGTAATATATATATATATATATAACGTATTCGTGGTTGTAGTCGTTGAAAATAAACAGGCCGAGCAAATAACTACCTCTTATTTTATTATCAATAGGAGAGTGGTCAATATACGTGCATCTCCGTTTAGGTCACAAGCGAAAGTGAGCAGCAAAATCCCTGTATTCTCTCAGATAAGGGAATAACATATTGACACGTGATCAAAGTGAAGGGAATATTGGGTATTTTTAATAAGTTACATAGGCGTTTCAGGGAAAAAGTCTCGTGCCAAAGAGACGCCGTCATGATCTTCTGTGGGCACGTGAAAGCGATTAAGTATTCTTTTAGTAATAAATATGCCAAAAAGAGAGATTTAATATACCTCCAGCGCGGGAAAAGAACGAAACTGGAGTTTTAGAAAAGTGATTTTGGAATACATTAAGATTTTAAAATATATAATATTAGAATTTGGAATAAAATTAAGTGAGATTCTTACATATATATATTCCCCTTGTGCAGCTGCTCTAAATCGCGTTATTTAGCTATAGGATTTGGCAACACCTACGGTAACAGATGGACACGTGATTCTACTTTTCAAACGTTAACAAACGAGAGCGATTTGGTTCGAGCATTCTTTCCAACGAATTAAACATGAATCTCAGCCTTGGTGTTAAATATTACTAAAACAATGCAGGAAAACAAATTCCTTTTGCAAATGAATCAATTAGAGGAGGTTTTGAAAGTCGTTTAGGAAAGAAAAAAAATTATTTCAAGATGCTGTGGGCGATCAGAGTGTTGTTGTTGAAAGGAACTGTATTCTTTATTAATAAATCTAAATAATTGTTTTTGAAGATTCTCTTTATATAGCTTGAAACTTTTATTTACCATATCTTTTGCATTTTAATAATTTTCTTCGTGAATTTCATCTGAATGTTGAATTTGTCTTCTAAATCCTCACAAAATCACGAAAAAGGACCTTTTCAGTACCAACAAGTTTTATTCTGTACTAATTTAAAGCATCAAAAGCAAATCATTTAGGCATTCAACCATAATTGCTTTCTTATCAACAGCTTCTCACCATAGTTGCCGCTATGCGTTTGGCGAAATTTGACGCAGATTCTATACTCAACTTTCTTTACCATAAGGAAATACGCCAACAATATAACGCACATGTTTCTCAAAGCTTTCAAGGATTCAAAATCAACATCTGCCTTGACGCAGAATATGTGTCGATAATTCTTGGCCATCTCTCGTATGTGGTCTTCTATGTATACCATTACTGTTGGATACCTTTAGCCTAGTCACTTTGTATAATTACATATTGTTACGAACATGGAAAGTCGCTTCCCAGCAATGTTAGCCTTATGGTTGGGAAGAGAGTTCTAAAGTTGTATGTATGGGAATGCCGGGGAAATGGAGTCATCGACCTTGGCGAAAATTTTGGCGACGAAATGAGGGATCTCAAAACTACTGGTATTTTCTTGATATCTCTATTAGGTGCCGAGATCCGGATTTATCCAGAGATTCCACGTGACGTCACGGCCTGTTGGGAGACTATAAAAGGACTATGCTCGAATCACAGAGTAATAATGTGTGTGTGTCGATCGACTTTGATCGTGTTGATCTACTGGTATCGCCTTTGGAGTGAGAACGTCTTTGGAGTGTCATCCGCTGTGCGAGCTAGTAAGCTGTTAGACGCCGAGCGGTATTGAAAGTGCTGTTTGTTTTCTCTTACTAGTGAATTTCTGTCTGTTTGTGTTGCTAATCTGTGCAAGTGCTGTTTTTCCTGTTACCTGCGCTTCGTGTTTTCCGAAATATTCGAGAATAAAGAAATATTCTCCGTTATCCTGCTTGTTCGACTGTTTTCACCGTACACACACCGTACGATTTTCGTAACAATGAGCATTGAGAACCTGCTTTACGAGTTTGTTTTTAATGAAAATTCCGCTCCTACGAGTGGTTTGTGATGCACCGACAACAAGCTAATAATAAAGAGGCAAAACGAATGTTTTCATAGCTAGTAAAATTAAAGTAGGATTTCGCTATAACATTGGCGAAGTGCCAGGGAAAGTATGTTTTCCCTTCGCTCGCTCTTTTCAATAACTGTATGTTATTGTTCTTGACAAAGGCGTTTCAACAAAGGAAGACATATAAACGAATGAATTAATAACGCACTTCAACAAAAATATTTGACAGTATCATTGAATGATATTGGACATTTTTATAGCTCTTCAAATGCTTCACTATCAGAAATCATAAAGTATTGAGTTATGGTATCCAATTGATAATGTGTAGGCAAAACAAGTCTACTTCGGATATATATTTTAATCAAAATAGTTCTAAATATGAAGGAGAAGGAGGCAAATATGCTCATTTTATTTCTATGTTGTATTAGATTGAGTAATAATTCAAGAGCTTTTTACATTCCTTCAAGTTTAAAAATACAAACAAACATAAAACGTACTGCAAAATGTTATATTATTTTAAAGAGAATTTATTGCTCTATAAGATAGTGTCTCTATTAGATAGTGTTATTTTGATTTTTAAAATTCTGTTGATTTTTGTATATTCTTGGACCAATAAAATGGAACGACAAGTGGACAAAACTGAGGATTTTTGATACTATCTGATTTTTGCATTTATTTGAAGTGACCGCCGAAGCTATTCGCGTGACTTATTTGGTGTAAAGATAAGAATAAATGCCTCCAAATACTGCCCCCTCCCATTAATTTTCGCGCTTCAAAGGGTAGAAAAAAGTTGAAAAAATGTGGAAAAGTTAACCAGTATTTAATTCTATTTACGGTTCTCTTATAAGAGGAAATCTATCATAATTACAATTTTCGTCGTAATAAGGTATTGTCGTTTTAACAGACTTTTACTGCTACACTTACAAAATTAAAGTATTTGATAAAGCTTCGGCTATGTACGGCTGAGCTTTCTACAGTAAAATTATATTCAAATAGAGGAGGCTAGACTTGTGAAAGTAATGTTTACCTCTCCCAAACTGGCTAGTCATCCCCATGGGAGACTAATTTTAATATCACTTGATCTTAGCAAATATCAGAAGTGAAATCTTTAAATACATACTTTGCTGATGCATTTAAACAAGTATATTGTAACAAAAATCGTTCTGTGGGTGTATGTTGGAAACAGTCCAACACGCAAGATAATGGAGAATGAAGGTTTATTCACAAATATGCAGAAAAAAGACGTAGCACAGGTAACAGGAACAATACCTCTTTACAGATTAGCAATGAAACAGACAACAATTCACAAGTAAAACAGTAACAGCACTTTCAGATTTAGCAACACAAACAGTCAACAAATCACTAATAATGACACTACAGCACTTTCAATAGCGCTTAGTTCACCGGCTGACCAGCTCGCACAGGAGACGAAACTCCAAAGTCGTTCCAGTCAATCAACACACTACTCAGTACCGCTCGGCGTCTAACAGCTTACTAGCCTGCGCAGCGGATAAAACTCCAAGAAGGGATTCGCACTCCAAAGGCAACATTAGTCGATCAATGCGCTCAAAGCCGACCAACGTTCACTCACTCCGTGATCCAGCGCGCTCCTAATATAGTCTCCTCCGGCAGGCCGTGACGCCACATGGAATCATCTAGTACATTCAAGCGTATCTCCTTTCCTAATGGAGATATCGAGAAAATTCCAGCACCTTTGAGATCCCATATTTCGTCGCCAAAGTCGCCAAGTTTGTCGCCAACGTCAGGAGCCCAGGCCTGGCTGCTACCAGTCATCCCATACTTACCCCTGTAAAACTCTCTTTCCAAACATAAGACTAGCATTGCTGGGAAGCGAATTTCCATGTTCGTAACAATATATACAATAAAACACCTTTTATATGTCTTTCAATGGTCTGACGTAAAAGTTCGTTTAAATGAAAAGACGTATAATTGAAATTTTAATAAACAACTTTGATTATTACTAATTTAATGCTACTTATACAACTTCATTTGAAAGTAATAATATTAAATTTTTATCACTTATATTTTTGCATAGTACTGAAATCAATAACGAAATTTTAAAATTAAGCATTTATCTTAAATAGAATAGGTGACAAAAATTTCAATAGCATATATAAATTGGATTTTGAAGAAATGGTACAAGCAGTTTCAAAAATACCATTTTGAGATAATTCAAGTTAAAGGTAAAAATCTTGTCTTACATTAATCTGAAACATTTTTTAAAAGTTTATTTTAACTTAGTTCTAATATGAACACGAGCAAAAGACTTATACCGTTAGAAAGGTCTTGAAATGAAGATTTCAAATATATAAAAATCGAAAATGAATTTTTGAATGTATATCGAGTACTGACTCCCCTTAAGGTATCCGACTGTGTTCGGAGACATTTTTTTGAAAAATGACTTATATATATTTTTTAATGTTATTTTTCAACTGCATATGTTTTAAAACTATGAAAATATTGTAAAATTAAGCTTTCAAAATAATATTTTTTTTAAAAACTGAGAAATTTGAAGAAAAATGACTAAAATATTTGCCTGACGCTAACAGCCATAGACAAAATCATATTCTAAATATACATAAATCCTCGTAGGAGTACATTTTTATGACAGTTATCTGTGCTATGCTCTAAAATATTTCTTGTAATTCAAATTAGTTTTGAGATATAGCTGAACATAGTTACTAAACTGGTACTTTTTCATAAAAAATGCTGTTCGTTTACATTTAAACACTTAAAAATATTACTTGATTTTAAAATTGACCTTAGTTTTTAGAGGAAAACATCAAGCATATTACTGAAAACAATCTCAGAAAATTTCATATCAATACTGGAATAACGTTTTGAGAAATCATTGTTACGGTCGACAGTTTTCCTCAAAAATATCATTTCTCAGAAAACGCATTTAAAGTTTTCATGGAACTTAAAATAATGCTTACAGTTCAGTAATAAAACAGCTGCAACTCCATTTGTAATTCACGTAGAGTAAAAAGTGAGACAGTTTTAGGAAGCTTATTAAACAGGCTATAAAATTAAGCCATAAAAAGATTTTGATAGTTTCATCAAAAATGACGATTTTAAACCAGTCGGATACCTTAATGAATAATTTTTTTGTTGGAGTTGCAGGTGGCGCTTCAATTGCGCGTTATCTAACAACGAGCATAAAATTTCATAATTTTAAGCATTACGGAAAGATTCTCGAAAACGAAATTCTTAAATAAGCATTCCATCATATTGTCGTTGAAAACATTAATTTCTTTAAAGAAAAAGACGAAGCAAAGAAACAAACAAAGAATAATTACACAACTCTTTGAACTACTAGTATGAAAGCAATTCTCAACTTCAGGCATCCATTCAAAAATTACACTGATATAATACTTAAGAGAATTTCAAAGTATATAATGTTTAAATAAATACACTTGGTACGCACTTTAAATAGTTATTTTTTATAAAGCTTAAAAACAATCAACTAGAAAAATTAGAATAAATTTAAAAATAGAATCTTAACTTAAACTTTAAACAAGAACAAAAAAAATGTATTTATAGTCAATAAAATTTAGAGAATAAAATTTAGAAAAGAAAATTTATACGAATTTCCTCTTTCTTTTGGAAATATGCTTTCTGGTGTACAGATCTCCTTTGTCTTTTGTTTGGGAAATTTCGGGCTAAGAGAAGCTATGTTTGGCGTAATGCTAGCTTCATACAGAAAAATTTCCCAATTATTATTTGAATCCATTTCGAATAAAGTTACTAGCCTTGAAAAAATGGAATAGAATAGATTCTTTGTTTGCTTTTTGTTTCCTTCGAATACCTCTTATTTTATCTTTGTTTTCTGCTTTCTTTGTATGATATTGATTTCCATTATTTTTTATAAAATGTCACAACAATTGCAAAATTTTGTTTGTAGGCTGAATAAAATTTCTTAATTTTAAACATTATTGAAAAACGCTCAAAAACAATTTCTTAAATAAGGATTTCGCACTACTGTCTTAGAAACATTGATTTCTTTAAAGAAAGACAAAAAGAAATCCACAAATCTTGTAACAATTAATAAAAATGTATTTCAAAGCATCTTTTTTATAAAATGTCACAACAATTGCAAATTTTGTTTGTAAGCTGAATGAAATTTCTTAATTTTAAACATTATGGAAAATCGCTCAGAAACTATTTCTTAAATAAGGATTTCGCACTACTGTCTTAGAAACATTGATTTCTTTAAAGAAAGACAAAAAGAAATCCACAAATCTTGTAACAATTAATAAAAATGTATTTCAAAGCATCTTTTTTATAAAATGTCACAACAATTGCAAATTTTGTTTGTAAGCTGAATGAAATTTCTTAATTTTAAACATTATGGAAAATCGCTCAGAAACTATTTCTTAAATAAGCATTTCGCACTACTGTCTTAAAAACATTGATTTCTTTAAAAAAAACAAAAAGAAATCCACAAATCTTGTAACAATTAATAAAAATGCATTTCAAAGCATCTTTTTTATAAAATGTCACAACAATTGCAAAATTTTGTTTGTAAGCTGAATGAAATTTCTTAATTTTAAACATTATGGAAAAACGCTCAAAAACTATTTCTTAGATAAGCATTTAGCACTACTGTCTTAAAAACATTGATTTCTTTAAAGAAAGACAAAAAATTAATCCACAAATCTTGTAACAATTAATAAAAATGCATTTCCCATCTTCTTGAAGCTATCCATCAAAGAAAAGAATGGCACAAATTTAAAAAAGGGAAGAGTAACCATTAAAACAAAACACCATCAAACAAATAATAATTAGAGTAACAATCCAATCTGAAATATTTTTTATAATTATTTCTCTTCGAAAGTATAAACACAACGGGAAAAAAGCTTTAAAAAGAAAAGAACTTGCATAAAAATGCATTAAATATTGAATGATCTGTGATAAAATGTGGCATTTTAGAAAGATATTCTTCACAAGCAATTTATCTCTGTTTGAATTTTTTTCTTCCAACGGAGCATGAAAGTAAATACATAAACCAATTACAAATCTTTATCCAATTTTCTTTTCAATTTTAGAGGTCATAAAATACTAAAGATACATATTTCACAAAAGAATGGAAGAAGAGGGGGAAAAATTAGAGGATGGAAAAGAAATTCGTTCATTTGCATCTAAAGCGAAAATATTGTAAGTGAGCAAAAAGAACTTAACGAAACATTGCATCTCGTCGATTTTATTAAAAATAAGAAAACGTGAGCAAGTTTTGCTTAATGACAAAACAATGGATTTTTTTAGGTTTGGGCGATAAATCTCTGAATATAATTGAAATGTTCTTTTTTTCATTCATCTTTAATCATATTTCAAATCAGGGTGATTAATTTTTGAATAGAGTGTCTTGGTTACGAAACAGTATACGTCCTTGGCAGTATACGTTTCTGTTGATTACAGTTTTAAATTTGTTCCATTTCTGCTTCATTTTTTTTCGAATTTTTATGTAGGATGAATTCGGTGACCGTTTATCAAACTGTTATCTTAAAAATTCCAGAGAAGCACTACAGTTCTTTTCTAATATTTAATATTCCTATTTATACTTTTTGCAACTGCTATAAAACGAATAAAAATATAGAAACCTACATGATTTTTTATAAAAAAATTGCTTACAAATAATCCTTGTCCGACGAAGTATACCGATTTGCTTTGATCACAGAAAAATTCAATCTTGTCCTTTAACTATTTAGCTCCAACTGACTCAATTCTGAAAATTTTAAGGAACCTTAGTTGGTCTCTAAATTTTGTTGAAAAATCGCCAGGTTTTCGAAGTTGCCCGTTAAACATTTATTATTTAGATATATACAGGGTGCCAGATTATATATTGAGCCCTCCTCCTTCCTTGACTGCAGAATGGCGACAGCTATAGTCATAAAAGGACTGTTTAGGCATCGTAAAGTGGCCATATATTACATAATGAGACCATTTAAAAAAGACTTAGAGGCAAAATTTGGAGCTGGCGTTTTTATATCGATAACGGTTCGAGATATGGAAACAAATATCAATTGCAAAGCACTTATAAATGACACCTTGCACACATATGTCTAGGTTTGAACGTATTTTGTCACGGAAAGTTAAAATCGTCTATAACAGTACAATAAAACTTCAATTAACCGTCACAGTCCGGATCAGCGCTGTGCCGGATAACCGAATAGATGGATAAAAGAAATATCTTAATACTTATTGTTACAAAGCTATAAAGTTATTTCCCTGAGATGTTAATCTTGGCGATAAATTTGGCGATCTTGGCTACGGATTTGGCGGCAAGGTTGGTGACATTGACGACAAAAGGAATTTTCTAGAAAGACCTTGAACTGTCAACCTATTTCCACTGGCTTCATGAACTTTCTGGAGATTACGTCACTTCCTACGTAATGACATGACTTCCTGTTGAAAAAGTATAAAAGTAAGCTCTCAAGCCAAGAGGAGTTAGTTGGTTCAGCAAGCAAGTTGGTGAGCTGATAAGAAAACTTTGAGAGCTGTGTTGAAATTTATTGGTAATCTCTGTTGTGAATTTTTACGAGTGCTGTTTTAATACTTGTGCTACGTTTCTTTTCCTGGAATATTTGTAAAATAAAGACCTTTTATTTTTAAATCCTGCTTATTGGACTGCATTCAGGTACATCCACAAGAACAATTTCGTTATATTTCGTACAGTAACGTAACTTTACTACTGGCTTGGGATGAAAATAAAATCCTTTAAAACTGAAAAATACCAACATATTGTATTTAATTTTAAAAAACGATCGATATAAACTTCAATATAAGAATAGTAATGTACAGAAATGACGGATTAGATATTTTTAGACGATGCCGGATAACAGAAACTGATGGTTAAGCGAGTGACGGATAATCGAGGATTTACTGTTTTAAAATGGGCGGTCATGGTGTTTAAAAACAAATCAAAATATTTGCTCTCACCTTTAAAACCATGTTATCCGATTTAACGCAGGAATTAATAAAGATTCTTTCTAATGAGTATCAGCGGTAAAACATCACAAAGGACTGAGCAAATAAAATGAAAAAAAACCTTATTAATGAAATTTGAATGCTCAATTGCTTCGTTAAATAGATTAATTTTTTGCTGTATTTGCTCCCATTGTGCTTTTTTCCTCCACCATCTCATAACCAGATGTGATCGCAATTACACGAAGAAATTTGAATGGAAAGAGTCTTTGGAAATAATTTGCGATTTGGCGAAGTTTTGAAAAAACGGAATACATTATAACCCTTTTTTCTTTCGCTTTACCGCCATGCTTTGATCGTTGCTTCTTTTCCACCTGCGGCTGCTTGCGTAGCAGAAAAGGTGTAAAAAGAGAAATAATTGCATTTGTACATGCATAGTCTTTCATTTTTTCCCCTTCAGATTTTTCCATAAAGAAACTTCGCCTTCTAAAGAAGGAGAAGCTCCTGGAGGCAAGGAATATCGAATTAGATTAGTCCCTAAAATCTGATTGGTTTCGCTTCGAAATACGTTTGCAACATTATTTGTATTTTTATAAGACATAACATATAGATTTGAGTTTCTTTTATCAATTTTATATTTCCTGTAGGAAGTATAGTTTCAAGCTTTCTTTCGAAATATATTTGTTGATATTTTTGAAAGGATTGAAATAAAAACAAGTAATATAAGAAAAATTAAGTCAATTCCTACTTAGATCAACAAAGAAAAATTTTATTTTAGTTACTTTTTATTAAATAATTACAATTAATATAAATATTATATACATATGACAGTTATATATAGTTTGGACGCCACGACGCATCTAATTGTTTATTGCAATCGTGATGATATTGTTACAAAGCTATAAAGTCGTTTCCCTGAGTTCCTAATCTTGACAGCAAACTTGGCGATAAATTTGGCGAGCATTTTGGCAACTTGGTGGCAAAGTTGCGATTTTGGCGACAAAGGGACATTAATTAATTCAATTTAATTAATGAATTAATATTTGAAAAACTGATTTAACATCAAGTGTCATCCACTAGAAGTTTTAAAAAATGTATTTAAACTTGAGTGGATGAATAAAAAGTAGTTTATTAACGATTGAAAATTTGAACAAGATATATATAGAGAGTGTGTGAACTAATAGTAGGAATTGAATAAATGACGGCAGGCTGTATTTTTCAAACCGCCGCTGATGTTAAAGGCGTAGGACTACTTTACTCGCGTGACGCGTATGAAAACCTTATAGTAGCCTTCAACTCTCAACCATCGAATTTGTATGAATGGCAAGCTAGGAGATAATAGACGTTCACTTATCGGATCTAGCGACGGCAAATCAGGACCATCCGGATACATGAACCCATTAGTTCTTGGTACTTGCTGTTATACCACGATCTCTTGCACGAATCACACAAATTGAAAGCTTGGACATCTTTATCAGGAAACTCGGTGCGCAACACTGAAAGAAACTTCACATTTTTACTCGCCGGTGTTACATCTTTGAGAAACCACTGCCTATGAAAACATTACAGACATTTCCAAATTCTTTCTCTGTAAAATGTTTTACAAAGTGTTCTGTACAATGTTCATAGATTTCCTCCCAAATTCGTTATCGAAGACACTCTACACTGTAATTTGGAAGAGGCAAACCCAAACCTGAAACCATTGTGAACGAACCTGTTGATGTTGAAGCACCTCCATTTAATTGCAAATTAGTTGCATCTGCAACCATTTTCTTTCGTTTCTTATTCTCATAATATCGTTTACATCTCTCTTCTACAAGTAAGGTCGAACGTTCCTTATTTTGATGTTTCTTGCGTTCTCTCTCCTTCTGCTTTTTTTGTTCCTTTTCCTGCTGTTTCGTTTGTTGCTTCTCCTGCTTCAACAATTCTTTTCTTAACTTCCCAATATCTCGTTTGACATCTCGTTGACGTTTCCTTCTTTGTAAATTTACATTTAGAGCCATTATTGCATTAAATTTGTCGAAAGAAAAATTTTTCAACTCAATCAAGAAATCTCGCTTGTGGCAACGTGGCAAGCGAGAGCGTCAGCTAATTGTGCGCGAGCACCTCATGCGCGTGACGTCACCAATTCACGCGCATTTTTCCCCAGTTTTGAGACTCAATAGTCGCTGAACTATAATTCCTATTTTCAATTTTTTTTTGCAACTTCTGTTGTTACCCTTTATCTCTAAAATAAAGCATTAGCTATGTTTTTAACATATGTAGTTACCGAGATATGTAGGATCTCTCATGCAACGTTTTTTGTGGCGTTTTGGCGTGTGAATCAAATTCCTTCCTGAGACCCCGATGGGAGGAACGTAGTTAGTATCAACTATATCGATTTTAAAATAGCTATCTGCAAGCCTGTCTACTGTTTCTAATTCATTTGTTTTGAATTTATTGCCCGCTTTTCCACACACCTTTGAAGCAATAAGAAAATGTTTATTGTAAACCAATATCTACAGTTACGTCGCCTTCTATCAAAAATGTTTTAATATTTAAATGATTTTTATTATTTAAATTACTTTTTTTTAATTTAAAAAAGTAAAAATAATTTAATTTAATTTTAAATGTATAATGAATTTACAAAAATTTAGATTAATTTCAATTCATTTCTGCAGACATGCACAGTATTTACTTTTTTCCTCCTTCAAATTTTTGCATAAAGAAACTCATTAATATGTCTTATTATGAAACCCATGAAATTTATAACCTTATTAGTATGTTTAATGAATAATAATCTAATATAGTGTATTTTAAAATAAGGCTCGATTTTGAGTTAATCCAATTTTTTAGAGATTGTTTTAATTGGTTTTGTAGAGTAAATATTTTTTTCTTGTTTTGTATGTGCAGACTCTGATAAGAAGGAAAAATTTACAAGTTTAGTTTCTTAAAAAAGTTACTTTTAAAAAATTTATCACCTCGAATTCGCTTATATTTATGAGAATATGGAAACTGCTTCTTCAGATTTGCATTAATTATAAAATCTTACAAAATTATTTAATGTCAATACTATTGCAAAAACTCAATAAGACGCATAAAGTCATATAGCTTATATAAAAATTTAATCTTCTTGAAAATTGTATTAATAAGCAGGTACATAACGAATTAAATTACTTGTTAGAAAAAATATTCTCGTCAAAATAATAGAATTTAATATATTTTTATTAAAAATAAATTGTATATGCATTTACTTATTTGTTAACTTGCTTGAGATAACATGCATATAATAACATTTAAAATGTGCAGATTGCGGTAATATATAAATGTGATAACATACAAAAATTCAGAATATTTATTTTTCATTACTTTCTTTTTATGGGGCATCTTTCTAAACTATAGGACGCAGAGAGTACGAAGAAGAGTTAATCAGAGGCTCAGTTATAGGTTCCTCATTATAGAAGGGTATATTAAACGGGTAGAATTGCTAACCGTCCGTTTTCAGACAACGGGTCGCACCGCTGCATCTAAGAATTAGCTGCATGGCGCACCTTAGTGGGGACTGATTTGCAAAAACGTATAGAATGGATTTGCAATACGTTTTAGGATACTCAAATTTTGAGAACTATGGCCTTGTGCCATGTTGTATATTTCTTTTGAATGTTCAGATTTTTTCTGAAAGAATTTTTATGCTGAACTTATCCAAGGTGTGAAAAACAATTATCTGGAATTGTACCCTTCCCTCAAAGGTGAAAGATGCTAAATGAAGACGCTTAGCAAATATTGACCTTGGACCTTCCCTCGCATGCTCCGGAAGTTACAGTGTTATTGCTCCCACCACTTTTATGCAGTGAAGCTTTGAAAAATGCGTGAGCAGTGCTGTCATCGCATTTTTCATGGCAGAGAATTTGCACCAAATCTTGCCAAACGCTACCTGTTCTCAGACTTTTGCGAAGTTCAACACAGTCTGTGGGTAAGACTGTAGAAGCCCTGAAGGCTTTATGAGCTGTTGAAATCTTTTCAACATGTTCTTGAAGATGTCGAAACTGATGATTTCCAAAACATGATGGCAAAACATTCAAGAGGTGCGTTCAGATGTACGTGAAAATCATCGAACTGCAATTTGTGACTAATCTGAAGAGTGCAGCATCAGCTGCCGCGATTAGTTCAATTCATTCTGACTGAAGATTTGGGTATTGGCCATGTGCTTGACAACTACTCTCTGCACACCAAAAAGAAGACCGACTTTCAGCTGCTCTCGATCTCTTTGAATGTGCTGAAACTGAGGGAAACTTCTTTGAAAGTTATTGCAACCTTCGCAAGCTCCGGAAGTTACAGTGTCATTGCTCTCACCACTTCTATGCAATGCAGCTTTGAAAAATGTGTGCGCTGTGCTGTCATCGCATTTTTCATGGCAGAGAATTTGCATGAAATCTCGCCAAACGCTACCTGTGCTCAGACTTTTGCAAAGTTCAACACAGTTTATGTGTAAGACTGTATGAGCCTCAGAAGACTTTATGAGCCGTTCAAACCTTTCCAGCATGTTCTTGATGATGTCGAAACTGATTATTTCCAAAACATGATGGCAAAACATCCAATAGATGGGTTCAGATGTACGTGAAAATCACCGAATTACAATTCGCGAGTAATCTGAAGAGTGCAGCATCAGCTGCCGATTAGTTCAATTCATTCTGATTGAAGATTTGGGTATTGGCCATGTGCCTGACAACTGCTCTCTGCACAGCAAAAAGAAGACCGACTTTCAGCTGCTGTCGATCTCTTTGAATGTGGTGAAACTGAGGAAAACTTCTTTGAAAGTTATTGAACAGGGGATGAATCGTAGGTTTATGGCTATGATCCAAGGAAATAAAGCATTTAAAGAAGTCAACCTCAGTGTTTTCATCTCATTGTTCTCTGATAAGAAATGCGACGGCAACACGGTACATACATTTTTCAAAGCTCTTCTGTAAAGAAGTAGTGGGAGCTACGATCTTGTAACTTTTGGCTCTTGCGTGGGAGGGTTCAAGGTCAAAATCTGCCAAGTGTCGTCTCTCGGCGTATTTTAGCCTTGAGGTTAGGGTACTAGTCTCGAAACTCCTTGATCGCACATCATATACGATAATTAAAAAAATGAAAAAATAAACAATTAAATAAGAACATAAACAAAAATTACTCAGCCATCAACCATACAACAGTTAGTGTACTATTTCCCTGTATTAATCTTTGTAATCGATATCTTTTAGATATAAAATCCTGTCGAAACGAACTGAAAAATAAAAAAAAACACATCAATTGGATAAAAATGCATTAAAAAAAATCATGGAATAATCTGTGGTCCTCTTCGTTATTTTAAAAGTATTATTAGATATCAATGAAGTAGAAAATTTGCATACAAGCAGTTAAAAAATAAATGTAGCTTTGCAGTTTTTCAGAATATAGCTATGAAACCCTTGTACTATCATGGATTCAAAATTACGAGGCTAGTTTCAAATTAATCCGGACGGATGGAAAATTCTTCTTCACTCAACATAATCATTAAGGAGAAAACCGTTGCTGAGATTAACGAAAATCCATCCTCAATTTGAAGAGTTAACAGCATCGCGTCCTCAATACTTGAAACATATCCTGTGTTTACAGCAGCATGTTGTTAATAGTAAAAGGACTTTGGGATCATTTACGGCTGAATAGCGCCATTTTGGTTCAGGTTATAAAACTTTTGCTGTACAGGGAAAAATTCTTCTTCACCTAACAGAATTATTAAGGAGAAAATTAAATTAAACAAGAACATAAACAAAAATTTACTGAGCCATCAACCATACAGCAGTTAGTGTAACTATTTCCCTGTATTAATCTTTGTAATCGATATCTTTTAGATATAAAATCCTGCCGACACGAACTGAAAAATGAAAAATTCCCATCAGTTGGATAAAAATCCATTTAAAAACATTAATCATGGAATAAGCTGTGGTAAAATATAGCATTTTGAAAAGATATTTTCACAACCAAGTTATTAATATATTTTTTCCTCCACAATAGCATGAATATAAACACATAAACCAATTACAGATTTCCATCCAATTATCTGTTTAGTTTTACAGGCGATAAAATATCAAAGATACATATTGAACAAAAGGATGACAAAAGAATTAGAGGACAAAGCAAGGAAATTCGTTCATTAACATCTAAAACGATAAAAAAAGGAATCTAATATGAAAAAAGTTCAAGGAAATAAAGGAAGCATTGCATCTCGATCATTTTATTAAATAAAAGAAATCATTAATTGGATTTGTGTAATGAAGAAACAATGATTTTTTTTAAGTTTCTGATATGTTTGAAATATCTTTTATTGTATTAAAATGATTTTTATATCTTTTAATTCTTTTTAATCAAATTTCAATTCAACTTGATTTATGTCTAATTGTATAATATTAAGGTTGCTTTTAATAAAAGCTTGAACTTAAAAAAATTCACACATTTTCAGATATTTTTTGTGCAGATTTTTTGTATATTCATTAAAAAAGTACAATAATGAATTTAATTCCGAAGAATAGACATTAATTTAATCAAAAAACATTTCGTCATTAAATTTGCATCTAAAAACCCTGCAAATGAACAAGATTAAGCGCATATGTGTATATATTTAGAAAAACCAAAATAACCAAAAAGAACAAAACGCTACCCGGACGTTAGCGTTATATTCTGTGTAGTTATTTTGGTTTTTCTTTTTCTGAAATGGTTTTAATGTTTTCTTATGTTAATATTTCTCACTTTTAGCATGTATTACTGCATTAGCGCATTCACCGTGTTAGCGAAGTTTTTCCATATTTAAATCCGTTTTAGATTTTATGTTAATCATAAAGTATCTTTTTCCTAATGTTTACTTCATTTGAATTAGTATTTCGACGATTAAAGTATTAATTTCTTGTTTGGTTATTGCTCTTTTTGTATATAAATGTCTTTTTTCTTGATTTCTGTACTTGTTTATTATTGTATATATACATGCAATAATCTCACTTAATTTTATTCCAAATTCTAATATTATATATTTTAAAATCTTAATGTATTCCAAAATCACTTTTCTAAAACTCCAGTTCCGTTCTTTTCCCTCGCTGCAGGTATATTAAATCTCTCATTTTGGCATATTTATTACTAAAAGAATATTTAATCGCTTTCACGTGCCGACAGAAAATCATGACGGCGTCTCTTTGGCACCAGATTTTTTCCCTGAAACGCCTACGTAATTTCTTAAAAATACCCAATACTCCCTTCACTTTGATCACGTGTCAATATGTTATTTCCTTATCCGAGAGAATACAGGGATTTTGTACTTCACTTTCGCTTGTAAACTAAACAGAGATGGACGCATATTCACCACTCTCCTTCTGATAATAAAATAAGAGGTAGTATTTTGCTCGGCCTGTTCATTTTCAAAGACTACAACCACGGATAGGTTATATACATATATCATCCTGATGGCTGAGTAAAGTATTCTCTAATGTATTTTGTATCACACAGTCTAAGGGAAGAAAAATATTTTTTTAAATAATTATATATTTTTTTTATATTCATATGCATATAACTTTGGATTTTCTTGAGATAATGTCGAAGTAGAATTTGCATACTTTATCCAGTCATAGATTGGTCAATTATTGATGTCAACAGAAATTCATGCGGTTCTCAGAATCAGAAATACAAATAAATAATATGTTTGGCATGTACTGCAAATTCATTAAACTGTCACGCACGCTCTCAGTAAACCCTATTGCAATATGTAAGTGTTTTCTTTGTCTTGTTTGCGTTCTTGAAAGGAAGACGCTGTAAATAGTAAATTTACACTGAAGTAGTTACTCATAGACGCAATTCATGATTCTTCTAGACCTTTTCGTTATTTTACATGTATTATTAGATATTAATGAAGTAGAAAATTTGCATACAAAAAGTTAAAAAATAAATGTAGCTTTATAGTTTTTTCAGAATTTCACTAAGAAACCTCTGTACTATCATGTGTTCAAAATTACGAGGCCAGTTTCAAATCAATCCGGACGGATGGGAAATTCTTCTTCACTTAACAGAATCATTAAGGAGAAAACCGTTGATAAGATTAGCGAAAATCCATCCTCAATTTGAAGAGTTAACAGCATCGCGTCCTCAATGCTTGAAACA